>PVHX01020611.1:6914-31667 GCA_004024805.1 Geosciurus inauris
AAAAAAAAAAAAAAAAAAAAAAAAAAAAAAAAAAAAAAAAAAAAAAAAAAAAAAAAAAAAAAAAAAAAAAAAAAAAAAAAAAAAAAAAAAAAAAAAAAAAAAAAAAAAAAAAAAAAAAAAAAAAAAAGGGTTAACAACTAGAAAGCCTGCACTACAGAACATTCTCAACAAATATTCCATAAGGATGAAGTGAAGAAAAAAAAAGTTAAGGGAGCAACTACACTAAAGAAATAGTCAATCAAAGGAGAAACTAAGTCAAATTAAAAACCAGAAATAAATCAAAGTGACAGGGAATACAAGTCATATCTCAATAATAACCTTGAATGTTAATGGCCTAAACTCATCAATCATAAGATACAGAACTGGTTGGATTGAAAAAAGACCCAGCAATATGCTGTATCTAAGGGACTCACCTCAAAAGCAAAGACATCCACAGACTGAAGGTGAAAGGATAAGAAAAAACATATCACTTGTATGGATTGTGTAAGTAAGTAGGGGTTTCTTCCATCCTCATTTCAGATAAAGTGGGCTTCAAGCAAAAGTTAATCAGAAGGGACAAAGAAGGACATTTCATACTACTTAAGGGAATTATATATCAGCAAGATGTAACAATTGTAAATATTTATGCCCCAAACAATGGAGCATCTATGAACATCAAACAAACCCTTCTCAATTTCAAGAATCAAATTGACCACAACACAATAACACTGGGTGACTTTAACTTAGCTCTCTCGCTACTGCATGGATCTTCCAAATAAAAACTAAATAAAGAAACTATAGAACTCAATAATACAATCAATAATTTAGACTTAACAGACATATATAGAATATTTCATCCATCAACAAGTGAATACACTTTCTTCTTGGCCCCACACGGATCATTCTCTAAAGTAGACCATATTGTGTGCCACAAAGCAACTCTTAGTAAATACAAAAAAATGGAGATAATACCCATTCTATCAGATCATAATCAAATGAAATTAGAAATCAACAGTAAAATAAAAAATAGAAGCTACTATAACACATGGAGAGTAAATAATACACTATTATGAATGGATAGTAGAAGAAATAAAGGATGAAATAAAAAATAGAGGTAAATGAGAATACCTGTACAACATATCAACATCTCTGGGACACTATGATGGCAATACTAAGAGGAAAGTTTATTGAATTGAGCTCATTTATTAAAAGAATAAAATGTCAACAAGTAAATGACCTAATATTACATCTCAAAGACCTAGAAAAAGAAGAACAAATCAACAACAAAAACAGTAGAAGACAGGAAATAATTAAAATCAAAGCTGAAATCAATGAAATTAAAACAAAAGAACTGACAAAATAAAAAGCTGGTTCTTAAATAAAATAAACCTCTAGCCATGCTAACAAAGAGAAAAAAAAATCCCCAGAAAACTCAAATTACTAAAATATGTGATGAAAAAGGAAATATCACAACAGACATGATTGCAATACAGAAGAAAATTAGAAACTATTTTGAAAATTTATATGCCAATAAAATAGAAAATATCAAAGACATTGACAAATTTCTAGAGACATATGACCTACACAAACTGAATCAGAAAATCATACACAGTTTAAACAGATCAATTTCAAGTAATAAAATAGAAAATGCCATCAAAGCATACCAATCATAAAAAGCCCAGATGGATTCTCAGTCAAGTTCTACAAGATCTTCAAAGAAGAATTAACACCAATACTCCTCAAATTATTCCATGAAATAGAAAAGGAGAGAACCCTTCTGAATTCATTGTATGAGGCTAATATCACCCTGATACCAAAACCAGACAAAGATACATCAAGGAAAGAAAAGAAAACTTCAGACCAATATCCCTGATGAACATAGATGCAAAAATTCAGACCAATATCCCTGATGAACATACATGCAAAAATTCTCAATAAAATTTTGGCAAATCACATACAAAAACATATTAAAAAGATAGTGCATCATGATCAAGTGGGGTTTATCCTAGGGATGCAGGGTTGGTTCAACATATGTAAATCAATAAACGTAATCCATCACATCAATAGACTTCAAAACAAGAATCATATGATCATCTCAATAGATGCAGAAAAAGCATTTCACAAAATACAATAGCCCTTCATGTTCAAAACCCTAGAAAAACTAGGAATAGTAGGAACATATCTCAACATTGTAAAAGCTATATATGCGAAACCCAAGGCCAGCATAATTCTAAATGGAGAAAAATTGAAAGCATTCCCTCTAAAAACTGGAACAAGACAAGGAAGCCCTTTTCACCACTTTTATTCAACATTGTCCTTGAAACTCTAGCCAGAGAAATTAGAAGAAAGAAATTAAAGGGATACAATAGGTAAAGAAGAACTCAAAACTATCACTATTTGCTGATGACATGATTCTATATTAGAAGATCCAAAAAATTCCACCAGAAAACTTCTAAAACTAATAAATGAATTCAGCAAAATAGCAGGATATAAAATCAACACCCATATATCAAATGCGTTCCTATACATCAGTGATGAATCCACTAAAAGAGAAATTAGGAAAACTACTCCATTCACAGTAGCCTCAAAAAAAAAAAAAAAAAAAAAAAAAGAACTTGAGAATCAATCTAACAAAAGAGGTGAAAGACCTTTACAGTGAAAACTACAGAACACTAAGCTGGGTGTGGTGGCACATGCCTGTAATCCCAGCACTCTGCGAGGCTGAGACAGAAGAATCGCGAGTTCAAAGCCAGCCTCAGCAATGGTGAAGTGCTAAGCAACTCAGTGGGACCCTGTCTCTAAATAAAATACAAAAGAATAGGGCTGGGGATGTGGCTCAGTGGTTGAGTGCCCCTGAGTTCAATCCCTGGTACCAAAAAAACCCCAAAACAAAACAAAAAAAAAACAACGAAAAAAGAATCAATAAATAGATGGATTCAATCTTAAAAGCTTTTTCTCAGCAAAAGAAACAATCCATGTGAAGAGAGAACCTACAGATTGGGAGAAAATCTTTACCACGTGCACCTCAGATAGAGCATTAATCCTCAGAATATATAAAGAACTCAAAACACTTAACACTAAAAAAAACCCAAATAACCCAATCAATAAATGGGCCAAGGAACTGAATAGACACTTCACAGAAGAAGAAATACAACCGATCAACAATGAAAAAATGTTCATCTCTAATTGAGATGAAATTAGAGAAATGCAAATCAAAACTACTCTAACCCCATTGACAACTAAAAATATATATATTTTAAAAAAACCTAAGATTTCAACTCACTCTAGTCAGAATGGCAATTATCAGGAATACAAGCAACAATAAATGTTAGCAAGGATGAGAGTGGGAAAGGTACACTCATACATTGCTGGTGGGAAGTAAATTGGTGCAACCGCTATGGAAAACAATATGGAGATTCCTCAGAAAACTAGGAATGGAACCACCATTTGACCCAGCCATCCCATTCCTTGGTTTATATGCAAAGGACTTAAAATCAACATACTACAGTGACACGGCCACATCAATGTTTATAGCAGCTCAATTCATAATAGCTAAACTATGGAACCAAACTAGGTGCCCTTCAATGGGTGAATGGATGAAGAAAATGTGGTATATATATATATAGTCGATGGAATATTACTCAGTTTTAAAGAAGAATGAAATTATGGCATTTGCCAATAAATGGATGGATCTGGAGAATATCATGCAAAGTTAAATAAGCCAATCCCCCCCAAACAAAGGCAGAATGTTTTCTCTGATACGTGGATGCTAATTCACAATAAGGGCGAAGGGTGCTAGGGAAGAATAGAGTTACTTTAGATTAGGTACAAGGGAGTGAAGGGAGGAGAAGGGATATGGGGATAGGAAGGATAGCAGAATGAAATAGACATTATTACCTTACATATATATATGACTGCAAGACTGATGTGATTCTACAACATGTACAATCAGAAAAAATGAGAAATTATACCCCATTTATGTATAATACATCAAAGTCTTTAAATGCATTCTACTGTCATGTATAACTAATAAATTAAAATAACTATAAATTAAAAATTATAAAGTTAAAAAAAACCAGGGGACTGGGGTTGTGGCTCAGTGGTAGAGCACTTTCCTAACACATATGAGGCAATGGGTTTGATCCTCAGTGCCACATAAATATAAATAAATAAATAAAATAAAGGTAATGTGTCCATCTGCAACTAAAAAATATTTAAAAAAAATCAGCCTGTAGAACTGTTGCCTTCTAAAGCAAGCAACTTATTCTCCCTTCTCCAACTGTACATATGTCAAAATCAGGTCTTCCTTTAGGTTAGGCAAATAGTTCTTAGCTATAACACCCCCAAACACAATCTATAACAGAAAGAAAATGTTAAATTTTCATTTTACTAAATGATAAATTAAAAAATTGGACTAATAATTTAATGATAAATTAAAATTGGACTTAATCAAAATTATAAACTTCTACACTTCTAAAAGACACCATTAAGAAAAATGAAAAAACAAGCCATAGATGGGGATAAAATATTGGCAAGGCATGGGTCTGATAAAGAACTTTCAGAATAAAAACTCTCAAAGCTCAATAATACTAGGATAGCCAACCCCATTTAAAAATGAACAAGTGGGGGCTGGAGTGTGGTTCAGTGGTAGAACACTTGCCTAGCATGAGCAAGACCCTGGGTTTAATCCCTAGCACTTAAAAAAAAAAGAGCTAATTATGTAAATATATATTTTAGCACAAAGGGTATAATAATAATTAATAAACACATAAAATATGCTCAACATCATTAGTCATTAGGGAAATGTAAATTAAAAACCACAAAGAGATACATTTCATACCTATTAGGATCACTATATTAGAGAATACAGACATGGGGCTGTGGATATAGCTCAAGGGTAGAGTACATGCTTAGGATGTACAGGCCCTAGGATCAATCCCCAGTGGGCACACATGCACACACACTACAGGCAGTTGTTGAAGATGCAGAGATCCCCTTATATAGTGCTGGCAGGAGTGTAAAACAGTGTAGCCACTTTGGAAAACAATTTGAAAGTTTCTTAAAAATTAAACATAAAAATACCACATAACCTCTCAATTCTACTCCTAGGTATCTACCTAAGAGAAATTAAAATATATGCTTTTATAAAGACTTGTCTTTGAATATTCATGGGAGCATCATTCATAATATTCAAAAAGTGAAAACAATCCAAATGCTTACTAACTGGTTAGTAAATAAACAAAATGTCATTTTCTATACAGTGGAATACTATTCAGCATGAATGAGCCTCAGAGGCATTAAGTCAAAGAAGGCAGGTTTAAAAGACCCCAATTTGCATAATTTTTTTTCTTTTTCTTTTTTTCCTGGTGCTAGGGATCCAATACAGAGCCTTATGCATGCTAGGCAAGCACTCTACCACTGAGCCACATCTCCAGCCCATATGATTTCATTTGTACAAAGTGTTCAAGAGAGACAGATCTATAGAGACAGACAGCAGATCAGTGGCTGCCTTGGGCTGGAGTGGAACTGGTAGGTGGCTGTAAGTGGGTACCAAGGGTCTCTCTGGGATGACAAAGACATTCAAAGCCAGGCACGGTGGCACATGCCTGTAATCTCAGCACTTTGGGAGGCTGAGACAGGAGAATTGCAAGTTCAAAGCCAGCCTCAGCAATAATGAGGTGCTAAGCAACTCAGTGAGACCCTGTATCTACATAAAACACAAAATAGGGCTGGAGGTGTGGCTCAGTGGTCGAGTACCCCTGAATTCAATCCCTGGTACCAAAAAAAAAATGTTCTAAGACTGGGTTGTAACAATGGATTCCACCGTGCCCCTGAAACAAGTGAATTTTATGATTTGTAAACCACCTCAAAAACATTATTTTTAAAAATTGGTGCTCCTGGTCTGTGAGTTTTTAAACTAGGTTTTTAATACAAGTTAAAAAGTTATGGATTTTTTTATGTGGATTCATTAAAAAATTTGCATTGTAAAACAGTAATGAAAGAACTATATGTGGGTGACAAGGACAACAAAATCAAGTGTAAAAAATATCGATCCAGACAAAATAAAATTCAAGAAAAAATCATTAAAGTGACAAGGACATTCACTCTCCATAAAAGGTACAACCCACAAAGAGAATGTAATAATCATCAGTCTTTATGCCCTCAATAGCAGGCCCTCAGATTATACAGGGCAAAACTCAATTAGAGCAATAGATGAAATTAACAGATGTGTGTTTCTGGGGACACTAACACACGTATCTCAGAGATGAACAAATTAACTAAGCATAAAGTCAGGATGTGGACTACTTGAAAAGAAAATGTGTGTTGTATAAATAAGACTTTGAACCTATTCTAGTAGTCATAGAATATGCTCCCAAATTAATCATATTGAAGTCTTACAAAAAGCTGAATCAATTCTAAATATTAGAATTTATTTGGGGAAAAAAATCTTTTTTTTTTTTTTTTTTTTTTTTTTTAACGGCTGTCAGAAAGTCCATAGCATTCACTTTGAAAATCCTCTGCCTTAAGTTTTCATGGTTTCAATTTGTCAACTTCAGCACTTGTGCATATGGTTACATTTACTCCACCATTTCTCCTAAGAAAATTAAGAATTTAAAATCTCAACACATTCCTTACTTTCCCTTTTAAAAATTTGCTTAGATTCTATTTTGCCTCATTCCTGTTGAGTTGAAGAAATGCTTTGCTCTCACATTCCCTGGGCAATTCTGCCAATTCCAAGCATTCACTTCTTTTCATTTTCTATTAAACTTCTCCTAAGGTTGATTTCCTTCTTTTCCCTTGGAAGCACCAGCACTAATAAGCTTCACTCTGAATTAAGGTGACAGTCTCCCTAGTGACTCCTTCCTCCTTGCCTCTGCTGCCCTGACCGCTAGACTCTCCAGTTAGAATCCAGGCCTTTCTAGCAGGTTCCCAGTCTTTTGCTTCAAAATTGAGTATTTACTTAGCAAGATCCTGTCTCTAATTAAAATATATAAAAAGGGCTGAGTATGTGGCTCAGCAGTAAAGTGCCCCTGGGTTCAATCGCTGGTTACCCCTTCCCCCCAAATGAACTGTTTACCCCACAAGTCACATGTGTTAAGTTCTAGGGAGAGAGTGGTGAATAAAACATACCAGTTTTCTTGAAAATGCAGAGCCCACTTGCAGGTAGAAAAGTTGGGTTTGTAATCCCCAGCACAGGAAGCAAGCAAGAGGGAGGGGGCTGAGAGGGAGAGGAAACAAAACAAAACAAAACAAAAAACTAAAGTCGCAGCCCCCCCCCCATCCGAGGATTTCTTTGTTTATTTTTGCCTTCTGGATTTCTTGAATAAAACTGTCATCTCTCCATCTCTCTGGGATTAATGTTATTCTTCTCCATTTTTTTTTTCCTCAAGTAAGCTTTGTTATCTATTTTCTATCTAGGTTTTAATTGGCATCTTTCTTAGTCTGATGACTTGTACTTTAACTCCTGGACATCCCCCTTCACTCCCAACCAGCCTAGATTTATGTACTGAAAAGAAAAAAAAAAAAAAATCACAGGCTAATGCTAACCGCTTTTAGTTTTCTAATTTTCAGCTTCTGCTACAAAATGATAAAATGGGCTGATGTCATTTCAAATCCAGACACAAAACCAGCAAACATTTTGAAGTCACTGATAGGGCACAGGTGTGGGTACCTTATCCAACAAATTACCTGGTAGGGTATAGAAAATACCTTCTGCATTCTGTGTAGCAAAGGGGCTGTCACCATTGTGCCTTCTGCAGTGAGAATTTCGAGGCCATTCCAATGAGAACTTTTCAGTCTGTGAGCTGGCACTGGGATGTGGGACAAGGGGATTCCAGCCAGCTGGAGGAGAACAGCTCTTCTGTGGAGCGACGTGTTCATTGTCCCAGCACAGTGCCTTCCTGCCCAAGTACACCGGGACTTGAACCTTTAGGAATGAAACATTGAGATACTGGCTATGCAGTTTGCAAAAGCACCTAAGTTGCTTGCAGAAGAACCATATTCTGTGGTCTGTTTGGTTCCCCCTGCCAAGCAAAGACTTAAGTTTAGCCAAAGCTAGCTTCTAAAGCATAACTGATGAGAAGAGACAGGGAGATCTAGGTGGCAGTTACAGGGGTACAGGCAAATGTAAAAGCTCCCAGAGGTGAAGTCAGGATTCCTGTACTTCATGTGTTACTTCTCTTTATAAAAATTTAAAAACGGATGGTGGTGCTGGTTGCACAATCATGTGAATATACTTAATGCTACTGAACTGTCCATTTAAAAATGATTAAAATGGAAAGGTTTATGTATATTTACCACAATAAAAAATTAAAATGCAGGCTGGGTGTGGCTCAGTGGTAGAGCGCTTGCCTAACATGCGTGAGGCACTAGGTTCGATCCTCAGCACCACATGCCAATAAAAAATAAAAGGTGTTGGGGCTGGGGCTGTAGCTCAGTGGTAGAGCACTTGCCTAACATACGTGAGGCACTGGGTTCAAGCCTCAGCACCACATATAATAATGAATGAATAAAATAAAAATCCATTAACAACTAAAAAAAAAATTTTTAAAAAAAGGTGTTGTATCCACCTACAATTAAAAAATACATGTTTTAAAAGAGTAAAATGCACATAGGTCATTGGGTGCAGCTTACTATTGTATATTAAAGGATGACAATTAACCCTAATGATAGAAAAGTTCTTATAAATGGAAGGAAAAAGTCACCTCTCTGCCTGGAGAGTTTGCGTTGGTGTTCCACTCATTTTCCCAAGTTGCCTCCTTTCCGAGGTCTATAATCTCTACTAGAAAATGGAATAATTGACGGTGTGGCTCCTGTCCAGGCCTCCTCACGACCTTGACCTGGCCCAACCCTCACACTCTTCCCCTTCATGCTTGGACTTCCAGGCTGGGGGGAAGCTAAACAAAGGCCTAGGGTTCAAGGGGAGGGCAGGGTACAGAGTAGGGCAAAGACAGGAGGGAAAAGGCCCTGCAAGTATCTGCTCTTTGCCTATCTCTGGCTTCACCCACCTCTCCTCCCCCAGCCTAGGCAGGAGGCAAATGTAGACTTTTAGTCAGGAAACAGACCTTAGGTCATCAAGATCTACCTCCTTATGTTTAATTCAGTTCATTTTTTAATGAGACAAGGAAAGCACAGAGAGGTGAAGGGGCTTTTCCAAGGTCATACAGTCGCTGGAGGCTGAGCTAGAACTAAAAATCAGGCCCTCTCATGTCTTGTGCTATACAAGACCTGCACTGTGTGTACAGTCTTGCCGCTTCTGCTCTTGGGTCCTTGTATTCCTTCTTCCTGCTCTACCCTGACTTCCTGCCAGAACATTTTTATAACAACTTGATTGAGGTTTAATTCATGTCATCAGATATACCCATCTGAAGTTTACAACTCAATAGGCTTTAGTATACTGAATGTTATGCAACCACATCAAGTTTTAAACATTTCACCAACCCAGAAAGAACCCTATACTCATCAGCAGTAACTCTCCAGTTCCAGTATGTGATCCTTGTGACTGGCTTTTGCCTCTTAGCTTGTTTTCAGGGTTCACCCATGCTCTACCTTCCAGATCATTAAGTTGTCCTTGTTGAGTAAATGGAATAAAGGGGGCAGGAGGAAGAATAAGAAAGAGAATTCTGAGTTACAACACAGCAGCACTGTGAGGCGAGGCAAGAGCTAGTTACTTCCCATGTACCACTTCCTTAGCAGTCTCTAGGATCTCATTTAGTTTCATCTGCATAGTCTAGGAGCATCTGTCCCCAATTCAGAAATGAAAGAGGAATTCAGTAGCTTCTCCAGGAGAATGAAGGCTACAAGAAGCAGAACAAGTACTGGAATTCATGCTGCCTGGTCTCAAAGCCCTTCATCTCTCACTGGACTGGGCCACCTTGGGAGCTGTCAGACTCTGGCAATGATTGTCTCATATCCACAACTGCTGGGGACTTCTGGATAATGTGAAAAAGCAGTGATCACTGTACTTTGGAGGCACTTACTTCCCTGGCCCAGAGACTCCTCATTCAACACCCAATATCCATCTTTTCCTCATTGCTACCCTATTTGGGATTTTTTTTTGGTACTGTGGATTGAACCTGAGGCACTTAACCACTGAGCCGTACCTCAGCCCTTTTTATTTTTTTATTTTGAGACAGGATCTCTCTAACTTGCTTACAGCCTCACTAAGTTGCTGAGGCTGGCTTGAACTTGTGATCCTCCTGCGTCAGCCTCCTGAGTCACTGGGATTACAGGTGTGCGCCACCATGCCCGGCTTGCCACCTATTTCTAAGAGCGAAGGAAGAACATAGCCTACAGGCCAATGTAGGAACTGGATGAAGTGCCGCACTTATGCAGAGGACACAGCTGTAGAACACATTTAGGAAGATCCTTATGGACCAGTGGGGAAACATCTCCCTGTACACAGTGAACAAAAGCCATGTGCAGAACAGCCACCCTTGTATTAAAAACTGTGCCTGGGGGAGGAGGAGTGGAGAGTAGACACACACGTGTTTGTCTGTGTGTGTATACAATAACTGAAGAAATCTCCCAAAATGTAAAACCCACTTGCCTCCATGGAGGGAACTCCAGGACTGGGGACAGTGGTGGTTGGAATTTGACTCTTCAGCATTTTGAATCTTTTACCTTTTGAACCATCTGAATGCATTACCTATCCAAAAATAAATACACATTTCCAAATCTACTCACACATTCAACAAATACTAATAAGCCCCTTGGGCATGATAGGTCCTGATCTAGGTGCTACAGTTGGGATACAGTTGGGAACAAGAACAAACAGAAGAGATTTAGAAGACTTTTGTTGACTCCACATCTCTTCGTTTCTGTGTCCAAAAGACCAGCTCCAAGGTCAGCTCCTCCAACAGTCATAGCCACTCTGTGAACAGAAATCTTCCTCTTCTCTCTTCTCTGGTTCGATGGCATTTATAGTCTGTACCACACTTAACACTTAATTACTTGCCCCTTTGTTTAGTTTGGTGTAGATTTAAGCATGCTCAATATAGATCACCTTTATTAAGTTGCTGTCACCCTTCATATATTTGTCTGAGATTGTTCCAGGACCTGCAAAATACCCCACTTCTCCATCTCCACCACCTACTTGTTCCCTGTTGCCACTACCTGAGGGGCAAGAGATGGGCAGTGGGGATGGGGTAAAGAATATGAGCCTGGGTCCAACTCCTGCTGTTCTTTTCTTTAGATTGAGCAAGTCACTTCACCTCCACACACCCCCGATTCCTTATCTATAAGGTGGGGTAAGGATAAGATCTGTCTCAAGGGCTGTTAGTATAATTCAATGAATTAATAGAAAAGCACTTATAAGTGTCAAGCACATGGGAAGTTCTACATGAATTTTGTTAATCATTGCTACTATCCTTAGTCGGGCCCTCCTACCAGCCATCCTCTGCCTCTCAGGTTCAACCAAATTCAGATTTTCCTCATTTCTGGAAATATATTCCATATGCATACACTCATAGACATCTGTACCTTTATCCTCCTGTTTGGCTTCCAGGCTGGGCTCTGCATCTCTCTCCTCTCTTCTCCCAGTAGCTTCCTTCTCAGGGTGACCCTGTCTTTAATAACTTTTCAATAGAACGTTTTATTTGGACAGTCACCTTCCCTGGTAATTATGAGTTGGGGTCTGAGGGAATGACAAATTCAGGACAGAACCAAAGAGGGCTGTCTGAACTGCAAAGACAGGATGGACATTCTAGATCAAGCCTCCCATTTACCAAAGATTTGGATGTACCTCTCCAAGTTGTGTTATCCCGTTTTGACACAACTTTATTTGGGATTCTCAAAAAAAAAAAAAAAAAAAGGAATTCTATAGCAGGGGTTACACACTTTTTAGGTAAAGGACCCAATAATAAATATTTTAGAACATGTGAACTTAGTGAACACTGTTCTTGTTATCTGTGAAGTAGCTTCAAACAATAGGAAAAGGACTAGGTGTGGCCGTGTTCCAAACTTTATTTGTGGACGTAGAAACTTGAATCTCCTATTATTTATATATGTGTATATATATATATATATATATGTATATAAATATAAATCTATTATATATGTGTATATATATACACACACACACAGACATACATATATATATATTTTGTTGTTGTTATTGTACCAGGGATTGAATCCAGGGACCCTTAACCACAGGGCCACGTCCCAGCCCGTTTTGATTTTGAGATAGGGTTTCACTAAATTGCTTAAGGCCTCGCTAATTTTCTGAGGCTGGCTTTGAACTCACTATCCTCCTGCCTCAGCCTCCCGAATCACTGGAAGTCGCCAGGATTACAGACATGTGACACGACACCCAGCAAAATATTCTATTTTTGATTTTCTTTCAACCACTTAAAATGTAAAATCCATTCTTGACTCACAGGCTTACAAACACACAGGGTAGACTGGACGTGGAACATGGGGCTGTAGCTCCCAGACCCAAGTCCTTTCTATTTCTAGGAGATCTTGGGGCCAGGATTGGTGGCACATACCTGTAATCCTAGCTACTCACGAGGCTGAGGCAGGAGGATGGAAAGTTCAGTCAGGCTGGTCAATTTAGCACAAAACCCTGTCACAAAATAAAACAGGTTTGGGGACGTAGCTTAGTGGTAGAGGGCTTGCCTAGCATGCGCAAGGCCCTGTTTTCTTCAATCCCCAGAATTGAGCCAGGGGAGGGGAAAAATTAACCCTTCCAAAGACTCTAAGAGTAGGGTTACCAGATTTAGCAAGTAAAATTAGCAAACACCCTGTTAACTGAACTTTATATAAATGTTTGGTGTAAATATGTGCATGCAACATATTTATGTATTTTATCTGACACCCCCGACTTCAGAGGTTATAGTACTAAGCCTAAAGATACCAATCGTCCTCTTCTTACCCGACCCTACAACACCGCTGTGTCCCCTCCCCCGTCCAGGAGTTAATCGCACGTGGAGAGTCCTCCGACTTCCGCAGTGTGAGGGGTAGATGATACTACTTGTCAATCACTGGGGAGGGGCGGGTGTTCCGGGCAGGAAATAGGGGAAGAGAAGGGGCGGGGAGAGGCCTCGTTGCCGCGCACGCGACCCCTTTCCCTCAGCGGAGGAGCAGGTGGAAGGTGGCGCCGGTCACGTGGGCGCACCTCCTGACCGGCAGGGGGCGCGCCATCGAGATGGAGTCTCCACGAGGCAAACCTAGCAGCAGGCTGGGAGAGCCCCGCCCAGAATCCTTCTGCAGGGGATTCCCAGGAAGAGGAGTCGGGGGTTACATTTTGCCAACCACAGTGTGTGGATTCATCGCATTCACTTAATTTCCTCTATGACTGTCTCCCACTTTTACTAATAAAAACTAATATTCATAAATAGTAATAGATAAAAAAATACTCCAGCCCTGTCTCATTAAGGCTTCTGGAAGCAAAAGAAGGGCTTTGTATTCCTCTTGAGCCTGTGTAGCTAGGAGGAATGCTTTCAGGAAGCACAGAGCAAGCAGCAGAGTGTTGGGGCATGGGGATCTGGTGAGGATGAAAATGTCAAGGGCAGAACTGGAGTTGTGTGCATGTCCCCACCCTGAGCGTCCCAGTCCCTTCTTCGAAGATCTACTTCTAGTTCACATCATTTTACCACCTCTTCTAGATTTGGTTCATTAATCCAATTGATTAATAAATCAGGCTCTTCTGAAAGGCTGATTCTTCCGGTTCTCCTGGGCAAGCCTCTGGCCCTTCTCCAATCCCCTTTAAACTTCTCAGGGCGCTTCCTGTCACTGTTCAACTGGCAGTGAATCCTGCACTAAGTTAGGACACCTCTGGAGCTGAAATGTTAATGAGGTTTTTTGTTTTTGTTACTGGGTTTTCTAAGGTAAAAAATTCACTTGTTTGTACAAGTGAATTACAAGTGGAACAGTTTAATATACATGTATTTGTGTAAGGTCAACACACCCTTCAAGTCAGCAGCAGTCAACTATGACAATAATCATATAATCAACTCAAGAAATGATCAATAGGAATATGGAAATAGAAAAATGAATATAATTTTTTGTCATTTTATAGTTTTAAGTAATTTGAATCAGTAATTACTATGATGACAATTACCCTAATCCTTGACATCAAATACTATATCCATCCACACTATTTTGATTCTTAACTCATCATTCTTTCTTCTGTTAATTAGGTGAATTTTAGGTTTTATAACACATCCCTACAATTCATTGTAGTTTTCTCCCATTAATTGGTAAAGTGGAAACTTGACAGACCTTCTTTCTTTTTTTTTTTTTTTTTTTGGAGGGGGGAGCTTGATAAAATACATAATAGCTGATATATATGTGTCTACTTAAGGTTTCAAGTTTTAAACTTCAAATTAGTCACAAACTATTCATTTTACTATAACCAACTCTTTACCACATGTAAGTGGCCTCTGGTAAAAATACTGGTACACTTACATTGTTATTTATCCTAGCAGTATCAGTTCTGCTAATCTATCTGCTTTTCTTGTTTTTATTTTGTAAGCCTGAGAAATCAGCAAGATAGTGGCTATTGAACCCAGTGGGGTATGTATGTGGGCACCTCTGCTAATATACATTTTAACTTCCAATTCATCTTGAAACTCTAAAATGAAATTTTATTTCAGGATTTGTTTTCAGTGTTTCCTCTGTTCTAAGTCTTTTACATCAGAAGACACAGGAAAATCCTTGAGATAGTTTTGACTTTTCAGAGCATCCATTGTATAAGAAAGTACATAAATAAATAGATGGTATTTGGGGTGGATTTTAAAATTTAAAGCAGAATCATTTCTATTTTTAAATGGTTAGTTAAAATAAGGTATTTATAAGTTAAATCTAACATACCAATTTGACATTTGCTCTTCACAAATATCAAACAATAAATGTATATTATTATTTTTCAATCAAATTCAACTTTGTAAAATAAGTATTTTTTAAAATATATTTTCTAGTTGTAGATGGACGCAATACCTTTATTTTATTTATTTTTATGTGGCGCTGAGGATCGAACCCAGGGCCTCACATGTGCTAGGCAAGCACTCCACCTCTGAGACACAACCCCAGACCCTAAAATAAGTATTATTAAAAAACTGATTTCTTCTTGAAGTTTTAAGCAACTGATTCTATGAGAAAAATTTATGTTAAGCCATTTTTAAAAAAATTAATGGGTGTCAGTATACTGATAATTTCAAAACAACCATTAATACTTAAAAGTCATATACAAGAATCTTCAAAAATGCATTTCTTAATTTGGCTGGATTATGAGTGTATTTTCTCTGAATCACTTTGTTTAACTTGAATGATGTCCAGTGATTTTTCTAGATGACAACCTTTTTCTCTTACATATCAGAAAAATGTACATTTTAACAACTTTTACTGAAGAAAATCTAAAATATTTATACTCTTCTCTTAGATAGTAATGAACCCATCCTGATTTAATCTTTGGATGATGCCTCACAGGGGCATTCCTCGTGAAAATCATTCCTTGTACAGTGTTATAAAATCATGATGGCCCCTGCCCTGAGTAACAGATGGACTTCCCTGCTTTTATGGTGGTGCAGTCTCCTCCCATCAGCTTTCTATCAGTTTTGCTAGCCTGCCAGTGTGCTGCATATGATGTGACACCCCAAAAGATGGTATTCCTAAGAGCCTGAGACTGGCTCCAGATGCTGATATTGTGAGGATGATGTGCTTTATGGCAGGAGTTTCCGACCTAGAGGCTTTATCATGTCCTGCCAGGCTCCAAGTTGGGATTCTATTCCTGACTTTGCTGGGGCACCTTATATGGGAAGAACTAGCAAACTGTGGAGATCCCAAGACCTGCCTCCTAGCTCCCCTTCATCTTGTGCTTCAAAATTATTCTTACAGAATCTGAAAACAATAGCTCACCCTTAGATAACAGTTATTCTCTCAGGCACTGCTGAAAGCTTTTCACATATGCCAATCATTGTATCCTCACAATGATTTTCAGGTTATTTCCAATTTTCAGATGAGGAAAGGGAGGCACAAAGAGGGTGGGTGACTTTCCCACAGGTACATACCTGAGGAGTCGCCAAGTTGGGCCTCAGACCCAGGCAGTCTGACAGTAAGACTTGTATTCCTAACTGTCATGATAAGCAGAATTCTGTCTCCTTCCTCTTCCCATCACTACTGGGAACTTGAATGCATAGAGAATGGTGGCTAGTGGTAAGCAGGTTTCACTACTGCAACCTCAGGCATAGCCAACTTCCCGAACAACTAGGTCCCTGCCAGCATTATCTGCTTTCAGATTCCTCCTGCTCCTACAATCCAAGCTACAAGCAGCATCATTTACCAATGATGAGGGCTGGGGATGTAGCTTAGTGATAGAGCACTTCCCTAGTGTGCACAAAGCTCTGGCTTCCATCCCTAGCACCCTCCCTGAAAACTACTAATGATGATGAATCACTTTTTATGTGATAGACAGCTTTCTGGGCATTTTTAGATATCTTTAATCCCTATGATGTTGTTGTCCTCACATCAGAATAGAAGGCTCGAAAATACTCAGTCACAGGCTGAGAGTGTAGCTCAGTGGTAGAGTGTGTGCTCAGCATATATGGGGCTTGGGGTCAATCCCCAGCAGTAAATAAATAAATAAACAAAACCAACATCCCTCCAAAAACCCCCAAACGCTAAGTGGTTCAAATCACAGTGATCGGTCAAATCACAGAGTGGTTGATAGAACTGATACTTTTATTCCTCAAACACCTCAAGGACAAACATCACCATCATTTTCTATTTGCCTATAGGATAGAAGCCAAATTCCCCACTGGCAGGCAAGGTGCCATGTTATCTTCCCAACCTTATCTCCTGCTGGGCTCCAGCTTGACTCCTCTGTTCCAGACTGGCATGTCTGCATCTTCTCCCCCAACCCACAGGCTGGCACCCAAGGCTTAGCCTTCAATTCGCTGTTCCCACGATCTAGAATGTCCTGTTTTCACCTTTATGCCTACGCATATCCGCTGAGACTACAGGGTAGTTCAGTCTTCTTTATGCCTGTTCAGATCCTCTGCAGCTACATGGTAGTTGTGTTCCATGTCAAGAAAGATCCTTCTCATTAAGTGCTCAGGCCCTGCTGGTCCCACTCCTCCCTTGATTCCTACTGCTCATATTAGTCATGGGGCATTGATCACACACAGCTGTATACCAAAGAATTAGTTGAGACTAGCTGACACACAGCTGCATACCAGGATGTAGAAAGCTGAATATTTTGATTCATATAGTATCTCACTACACTACACACACATGTGTGTATGTATAGAGGAAGAGAGACAGAGAGACAAAGACAGAGCCAATCCAGAGAATTTTCCCTTGACCTGTTTCACCAAGACCTGGGGCAAAAACAGCTTTCCTTGGACAAAATGCAAAGTAGATAGAATTTATCATTGATGCCTTCTAATATAGCTTTCCCTTCCCATGGGCTCTTCATATCTATAGAAGATGTGTATGGATATGTACCTTGCATTCTCCCATTCTTTTCTTTCCAATGTGGAAATACCAATGATAGACATTGTACTATATGTCAGATACTTTTCTAAGCACTTTGTAAGTATTAACAATCTTCCTAAAAACTCTCAGAGATAGGCATTATTATTACTCCTTTCTTTTTACAGATGAGGAGACTGAGTCACAGAGCGATTAAATAACTCTTCCAAGGTCTCATACCTGTGAGTCAAAATTAAACATTCAGTTAATATGCCATATACTGCCTCACGAATAAAAGGATGCATTTTTCTGATAGTGAAAGCAATGCCTGCTAAGTGTTTAAAAAAAATTAGAAGGGCTGGGGCTGTAGCTCAGTGGTAGAGCGCTTGCCTAGCATGCGTGAGGCACTGGGTTCGATCCTCAGCACCACATATAAATAATAAATGAATAAAATAAAGATCCATCAACAACTAAAAAAAAAAATTAGAAGAACTGGGGGCATAGCTCAGTGGTAGAGCACTTGCCTAGCATGTGAGAGGCCCACTACTGGTTCCCAGTAGTGCGTGCGCGCGCGCGTGCACGCCCACACACACACACACAAATTATATAATAAAGTAAGAGGGTATCACCCATAGTCCTATCACCTACTCAAGCACATGGAAATGTACAGTAGTTCATACTTCAAAAATGAAGCTATATTTTACATCATGGGTGGTTTACTTTTTGTCTTTTAATTCAAAATTTTAAACAGCTTCATTGAGGTATTGTAAAAATTTCTTTTAAACCCATTTTCACTCCCTCCCATTTCCTACCCCCAGTCCTAGTAACTGCTAGTCTGTTTTCTCTCTTTATTGATTTGCCTCTTCTGAACATTTCATACAATGGGTAATCTTTTGAACCTGGCCTCTTTTACTTAGCATAATATTGTTACATTTCATCCATGCTGCAGCATGTATCATTATTTTACTCCTTTTGATGGATGAATAATATTCCATTATATAGATATACCATATTTATTTATTCATCCATTGATAGACATTTGGATTGTTTCGTGTCTATGGGGCTAAATACAGAGGAATAGAATTATTGGATCATATGGTATGTATTTCAAAATGGCAATATAATTTTACAGTCCCATCAATAATCCATGAAAATTCAAGTTTTTCTACATTCCAGTCAATATTTGCTATTGTCTTTTTGAATAATGATATCCCAATTTGTTTTTTTTGTTTTTTTTTTTTTTTGGTACTAGAGATTGAACTCAGGGGCACTTGACCACTAAGCCACATCTCCAGCCCTATTTTGTGTTTGATGTAGAGACAGGGTCTCACTGAGTTGCTTAGTGCCTTGCCATTGCTGAGGCTGGCTTTGAACTCGCGATTCTCCTGTCTCAGCCTCCCTAAGTGCTGGGATTACAGGTTTGTGCCACCGTGCCCAGCTCCAATATTTTAAGTATATTTTTTAGTTGTATATGGACACAATGTCTTTATTTTTATGTGGTGCTGAGGATCAAACCCATTACCTCACAGGTGCTAGGCAAGTGCTCTACCACTGAGCTACAACTCCAGCTCCATATCAATTTTTTTTAATATCTTTTTTTTAATATTTATTTTTTAGTTGTAGGTGGACACAATAGCTTTATTTTATTTTTATGTGGTGCTGAGGATAGAACCCAGTGCCTCCCGCGTGCTAGGCGAGCATGCTACCACTGCGCCATAACCCCAGCCCTAATATCTTTTTTTTTTAAAAAATTTTATGTGGTGCTGAGGCTCGAACACAGTGTCTCATGCATGCGAGGCAAGTGCTTTACCATGGAGCTACAGCCCCAGCCCCATGCTGGTGGTTTTGATTTTCATTTCTCTAATAACTAAATGGTATTGAACATCTTTCCAATTGTTTATTGGCCATTCAAGGATTTTCTTTGGTTAAATGGGCACTTGTTTATTTGTTCTTTTTTGTTTGTGTGTGGTACTGGGGATCCAACCCAGGGCCTTGTCCATGCTAAGCAGATACTCTATCACTGATCTATATCCCTAGCCCCTGATTTTATATTATTGAATTAAAATAGTTCTTTATATATATTCTGGGTACAGTTCCTTATCATATATGACTTCTAAATATTTTCTTACAGACTGTGGCTTTTCATTTTTTAAATTGTGGCGTTTGAAGTACATTTTAAATTTTTATGAAGTTCAATTTTTTTGTATTGTTCATGTTTTCTGTCTCATGTCTAAGAATTTTTATCTAAGACATTTTAAAACTAGCTCCTCCCCCAACTAATCAGTATGTCTTGGGCATATTTCTAAATCATTGAGTACAGATCTGCATCATCATCTTTGGGCTTTGGTTTCTGGAAAGAGGAAAAAGAAGAAAGGAGATAATAGGACCAGGCTATTAAAAATGTCCAGTATGACTCTTCATTTTGAGGGTCTTCCTACTTCCTTTTTGGATCATCACCTGTCTAGTGCCTCCTCTGTGCCTTGTGAATAAAAATTTCACTTGGCTATTAATTTCATTATTATAGTTTATATTTTATTACTTTGGTCATTTGTTCATAGCACCAAATTTTCTGTGGGTTTAAATCCTCCATCACAGATTCTAGTGATGGAATGTTTATAAGGAACATATTTTCCTTCATGATTTGAGATTGACAGCTGCTTCTTTCTGTATCTACCTTATTGTCTAAAGCTAGACTGGGCCTTGGGAAAGATTCAGCTTCAGTTCAGGTATTGAAGTGTAGATATAAAAAAAAGAAAATATTGGATAATGGCAACAGGCTTATGTGTTTTAACAGAAGACTGTAAAGGAGAAGGATGTCTCTGAATAAAACAGTGGTTATCATCTAAGAGGTTCCAAAATGGGTGTATGGTTGTATCTTGGTACCTGTCAGGAGTATAGCTTCACTGATGTCATGGGCAGGATGTGTGGCATTGTGTAAAGCTGGAAGCTTCTTCAGGAAATAATTTTCAGACAGCTAACACTAATGGAGAAAATCCACTCTGAAGATTGTACAAGAGGCCTCAGAATTAGAATGGGTCAAAGGTAGGTGCAAGGACTTCAGAGCTCAGTGCTGAATACACCAAACTGTTGACAGAAATGGCCACTGGACAACCCTTTCAATGAGAAGCCAAATGGGGTGGCTATTCTCCTTTTGAGAACTACCCCCCTGAGGCTGTGGCCCAGAATGTGCAAGGCAAGTACTAACTGGTGAAAAGCAAGAAATGTGGGAGAGGGGTGTAAGCTAGCCCCAAGCACAATTGCCATTACAAGGTTAGAGAAGTGACAATGAACAAAGAGGCACGTTCAGGGTCAACAAAGAGCTCATCCAAGCTGGTAAGAACAACAGGCTAAGAAATGCAGAGGGAGATCATTCAGAGTGCTTTAAGACTAGCCTGGGGTCTTCAACTTTTGTTTTTCACATGGAAAACAATACCTAGCCATTGGAGGGGCCCTGGGGCTGTGTACATAGACTGTAAGGAAAGAATAAGAAACCGATCTATTGGAAGCTGCTGCAGATTCAGACTTTAGGCGAAAAACTGCGTTTTAGGGGGCCACGTGGATGGGTGGGAAGAACTGATTAGCAGGCCTAGGGAATATTCCAAGAGGCCAAGTGCAGAGGAGACAAACGTGGCAGGGGATGGGGGTGGGGAGTTCAGGGTGGGAACTCTGGAAAGGCGGTAAGAGTCTTTTTAAATGTACATTTACGCACATAAAACGCACAGATCTTAAATGTAGAATGAGTTTTGATAAAGGTCTACATCTGTGTAAGTAACCCTCCCACCTCCATTCAAAGTCCAAGTGAAGCTGCCTCAAACACAAGAAATGAGTACAAACTAGGGTTGGAACTATGTAGACTGGAAAAGTTATCTGGGGCCAGGAGGTAGAAATCTTGTGAACAGACGAAAACAGGGGATAAATGGAGGACAGCTCCAACCTTTGAAATTTTGGGCGCACTTCAGCCCTACACTTGGAGAGTCTTATCTGCAGACATAAATGTAGGGATCTCTTTTCTCAGACTTTCAACCTCACACTAAAGGGAGAAATAAACCACTTTCTGAGTTTGCTGCTGCCAAGGTCTCCCCCATTGAACCTGGAGAATGCGCCTCACTGGCGGGAGGGGGGAGGGGAAGAAGGGAACTAGACGTTCCCACAGGTGGCTGCACCTCCTCCTAGTAGCAAGCTGGACTCTGCTCCTGACCTGGGAGGCTAGCTTCCTTCGTGCAGCGAGCTCTGTCTGACAGCCTGGCCCCGGTATCCTGGAGAGCTATGAGGTCATGCTCTGCACCTCTTGTGCGCTTGCAGCATCTCTGCAGCAGCGCCCAGGTTGCGTGCAGCTGGTGTGCAAGCTTGCACTCAGTGAGAGCGCAGTGGCTGGAGTTGGGGGACAATGGGCGTGGCCGAGCTCCCTCGCGCCCTCTCCCGCCTCTGCAATCCCGGGAACATTCTGAAAAGTATCCAAAAGTTCTACGCCGCGCGCCAAAAGAAAAAAAAGGGCACAACCCCCCACCACTCCCGGCGCTGCGTGTCCCGACCTCGCCACTCCGGCTGCACCTCCGGCTGCGGCAAACACGCCTCCTGCACCTCCTCCTTTGGAGTCTAGCCGTCGGTTGGGTGCTTCCCTTGCAGCCGTTTTCGGGCGTGAGAGGCGGTCGGAGTCCTTTCGCCGCTCCTCGGGGGCAACATGCCCAATGACGACGCATTCAACAAGCCCTCGGCACCGTCCGAGACCCCGCACGCCCCCGGGGCACCGCCGCAGGGCAAGTCCGGGGGCTTCGGCAAAGCCTCTGGGGCGCTGCTGGGCGCTGGTGGCGGATCGGGCGCTGGGGGCAGCGGTAGTGGCTCCGGCTCCGGGGCGTCGGGCCTGGGCGCCACGAGCAAGAAGTCCCCACGGCTGCCCAAGTGCGCTCGGTGCAGGAACCACGGCTACGCGTCGCCGCTCAAGGGCCACAAACGCTTCTGCATGTGGCGGGATTGCCAGTGCAAAAAGTGCAACCTGATCGCCGAGAGACAGCGCGTGATGGCCGCGCAGGTGAGTGCGGGCCCCGGGAAGTGGGGTTCAGCTCCGAGCTTCAGGGATAAAGTCCTTCGACGAGGCCAGAATTAAGCCAGGGCCGGGTTCGGGAATGACTTGGCTAGTAGAGCCGACGTTCGCGGTGCGCCGGGGATCCGGGACTCCCGGCCACGGCCGAAGCCACTCTGGGGAAGCGGGAACGAGTCCCGGTTCCCGCCTGCTGAGATTCGGGGTTCAACCTGCCGGAGAGGTCACCCTATCCTCCCGCAGAGTTGCGGGGCTCGCTGCAGCGACAGGGACCCGTAATGTCCATCCCTGCCCTCCAAGCAGAGTTGAATTCGTTCCGCTAGGGATTCTCCCCGATCTCCGGGCCCGCCGTTCACAGTTGCGGGGTTCGCTCGCAACGAGGGGCGACCCAGGATCTCCAGCCCCGCTCTCGGGGCAGACCGCCGAGGGTCTCGTTGGGCTGGGCAGTTCCCGCGATCTCCAAACGCGCCCACCGAGCACAGTTGCGGGGTTCGCTCCCTTCGGGGGTCCCCGACTACTCGTCTCTGAATTGGGCTTAAATTAAGTAGGGTCCTTTGGACCGCGGGACGCTTTGTAGGGGCCAAGGGAGACCCCTGGGTAGCTGCAGAACGCGACGCCGCGTTTGTTTTTCTGGAAAAGTCCCTGTGATGGACGCCGCGCGGCGTGGTCTCCTGCTTTTGGCGCACTTGGCGTCTTCGCCCCCAGCGGATCCGGCCGATCGCCTCAGCCATTTTGAGCACTGTGGAAATACTAGTATTTTAAAATTCTCTGTCTGGACCTAAGTTACTTAAATGTCTTGACTGTATTTAAGCATTTAAGAAACGGCCTGGGTTTGAAGCCGGTCGTTCATTTTTAATTTTTTAATAGCTTCAACTGTAGGCTAGTAATTTTAGCATATTAACGGAAAGTTCACGTCTTCGGCTTCCTAAAAGCCGAATAAAAGGTGGTAATGTACATTCTTTCCAGTTAAAAGTTGTCTCTTCTTTTAAAGATAGCATAATCTAACAAAGAAGTGTTTGCTAGTGATGCACTACTTTTGATTAGAAACGTGTAAAATAGCCTTTAAAAAATGACTTAGGAAGGTTGAATATAACTGCACAAATGTTTAAATATCATGTACTTTCTACGCGCACCAGAGTTTTAAGCACAGAGAAACGAAAACATTTAAAATTAGAGTTGTTTTGTCTTCAGATATTGTAAGGGCAGTTAATGAAAATATTGGTAATTTCTTCATAGAATTTAACTTAATCTGTGCTGAATTGTCACACTGGCTGTAACAGTAAGATGCATTACAATGAGATTAAAACTTAGGTAATTTAAATATACTTTAGGCAGAAAAGCATTCGGAACGTTGGGTCATTGGCTTAAATATTTACGTGGAGCAATACTCCGTGGGAATTTTCCTCAAAATGTGATAAAAATATCCTAGTATGGGTATTAATTTTGGATACCCTTTTTAGGGGGACTAATTTTGAGGAGACCACTGAAAGAACAAAAACGATTCGAGATTGCTTATAGAATACAAAACTTAAGGATTTTTTTGTATCAGAGGGTTTGTGCTATGCTAGATGAGCCCTTAACAATCTATATAGCAGTTATTTTTCAGTTATTCTAAAATAGTTTAAAATTAATATTAGATGAATAAAACAATTGCATTTGCAATTCATTGTCAACCCTTCCCTGTCTAAACATTTCACTAATGAACTTTGGAGAAACTCTTTGTAAGGGTGTCCTTAGTTTGTGCACTAGATAAGCTCTGCATTTTGGGTGTATAAGAGGTTTGTGTAAATCAGGGTGCAAGTACGTATTAATATTTTTTTAAAATATTTTTTAGTTGTTGATGGCTATTTATTTATTTATCTATTTATAATTGGTGCTGAGGATCAAACCCACAGCCTCACATGGGCAAGGCAAGCGCTCTACCACAGAGCCACCACCCCAGCTCCATGTGTTAATATTTTAGGGGTTTGAAGGGTTTTAAAAAACTTATTTCTGGGTAGTCATTGATATGCTGTTTCCAAGCCCTTGGTTAATAACAGAAAACCCAAGATATAAGCTGAATTAGTCTTAAATAGTTATTC
The DNA here is from genome assembly GCA_004024805.1 of Geosciurus inauris. Classification (NCBI taxonomy): domain Eukaryota; kingdom Metazoa; phylum Chordata; class Mammalia; order Rodentia; family Sciuridae; genus Geosciurus; species Geosciurus inauris. The sequence continues at coordinate 31,425 of PVHX01020611.1, forward strand.
AAGGTTTATTTTTCTAAGGTGAAGACTCCTTTGGTGATGAGTAAAAATTTACCTCCACGTCAGCTAACTTTGGACTATAGTTTTCCTAAGCCAATACATAGATTGTAGTTGGGTTTCTGATTTACCATTTTGATTTTACCTTTCCTCTTGTCTTTGAGCCTTTAAGGTGTAGGGTAGTGTAGGGCACTTCAAGTTCTCATTTCATGAACACCAATAGGCAATTTCAGTAGAAAGTCTCTTTTT
>PVHX01020612.1:0-24527 GCA_004024805.1 Geosciurus inauris
GGGGGATGGGCAGGTGGGGGACGAGGACTAGGGTGGGAAAAGGGTGAACAGCGCACCATGTCCCACACGTAGTTGGACAGCCAGTAGATGACAGGATTGCAGCCACTGACAAACTGCAGGTGCTTCGCTTTGGTGGACTTCTCAGCCACGAGGAAGACCACAAAGCTGGCCGGCACGAAGGACATGGCCACAATGATGAAGATGGCGATGACCACATCTGTGCCCTGGAGCCTGGGGGAGGAGGGGCTCAGGCCCTGTTGGGGGCTGCCTGCTCACCTGCCCACCCGGCCCGCCCCACCTACAGGTAATCCAGGGAGAGGCTGGCGCTGGTCCTGTTCATGGGGTGGTTCGTGACGGTGATGCCTGCACACAGGGACAGCAGCCTCAGGCCCAGCCCGCCCGGCCCGCCCGGCCCCGAGCGCCCAGCTCACCATAGGCGGCGGGGCTGCCCTTGCTCTTGGGCAGGTTGGCGCGCAGGATGGCGTTGTTGAGGCAGTTGAGGTAGGTGGGCATGCTGTGGTAGCCCTTGTTATTGTACAGCACCTGGGGAGGGACAGGCTCAGGGAGGCCCGAGCCGGGCGCAGGGCAAGCTCCCCGCCGCGAGGTCCAGGCCGCAGCTCACCTGGGCCACCCTGCGCACTGCTATCTTCCGCACCATGGGCGGGGCCCGGGCGCCAAATGAAGCTGGGATGGACTTCTGGACATTGCCAAAGGTGATGGCTCCATACCTGGACGCATGGGTGCAAGGGCAGTGAGGCCAGGTGGGCAGCAGCCAGCAGCCCTCCCTGGCAGCCCTCCCACCGGCTCACCGGTGCAGCCGGAAGCGGTCAGAGGTGAAGAGCAGGTACTCGGAGACGTTGTGTCCTGTGATGTCCGTTAGGATGTCTCCCGTGACCACTCGCATCTGGGGCGGGTGCCCGCCTACACTGCTGGGGCAGGAGAAGCCAGTCCCCTGTGCAGAGCAGGTGCAGCGGACGGGCTCCCGCACCAGGCGTGGCAGGGAAGGTGCTGATGTCCACGTCTCTGTGGGCACAGTGTGGCACAGTGAGACACGCCCCTGGTGCCCTGTGCACCCAGCGGCCTCCCCGAGCCAGTACCTGGTCCTGTGGTGGGTTGCAGAGAGGTGTTCCAGGCCTGGAGCAGGTCCTCATCCAGGGACACCGGGGAGTCAGACGGGGCGGGCGAGGGTGGGGGTGGCACGAAGTTGGACAGGGGCAGGCCCTGCGTGAAGGACTCCAGGCACATGCTGTCGAAGAACCGGGCAGCCAGCTGGCGGGACTCCCCGCTGCTCAGGTTCAGTGTGGGTCCCAGCGAGCCATTGGCGGGCGACTTGAGCACACAGGTGGCACCCACTCCCGAGGGCAGCCGGAATGTGCCCACCAGCTGCTGGGGGCTGGCATCCGGTGACAGTCGCAGCCTGGGGATGCCACTGTGTGAGTGGGATGGGGACATCCGCCTCCCCTCGCCCTGCCTCCCGTGGAGTCCTGGCCTCACCGGTACTCCCTGCGCTCCTCGTTGGCGTAGGGGATGAAGTTGCCTCGGGGCTGGGTATAGTTGTGGTACTGGGAGGGCGACAGGACCAGCGGAGGCAGGTCACCTGGCAGGTGAGCAGGAGTCCTGAGCAGGTTCCAGCTGCCTGCCAGCAGCCCAGGCCTGTCTTCCTCATACCCAGAGGGCCCAGGCTTGGGGTCTGAGCCCCCAGGAGGCAGGACTCCCCACCAGACCCCAGTGAGGTCCAGGGCAGGTGGGACATCCCCTAGGGCCTGGGAGAGGGTGGAGCCAAACACAGGCTAGGGCTGGATGCCAGCCCGCCCCACAGCAGGCCAGGCAGCCATACCGATCTCAGGGACAGAGAGGGCCACAGTCATGGCCACACAGACGAAGAGGGCAGGCAGCAGGATCTGCGAGCAGAGCGCTTTGGAGTTGCGGCGGGCACAGTGGAAGCGCTTGACCAGGAGCCCGTGGAACTGCCGCATCTTCAGCCACCAGCCTTCCAGCTTGCGGCTACCCTGGCCCACCCGTGTGAGGGCCTCCGCTTCTGCCTCTGTGCAGAGAGGCGGGGCTGAGCATGCAGCCCATGCCACCCAGGTCCCACCCGGGGCCCACCGGCCTGGCCCTCCCAGCCACACCTTGCAAGCTGATGTTGTCTGGGTCCTGCAGGTTGTCCAAGAGGGGGCGGTAGTCGCCGTAGACATCAGCGTAGCCAGCTCCCTCATCGCCACGGGCAGAGCCCACCGAGGACACAGACTGCAACGATGCCTGTGACTGGGCCAGCTCTGAGCACCGAGCCAGGTTGCCAGGCTGCGCCTCCCCGGACACCAGGCCCTCCGCCCCGGGAAGCACGTCCTTCCTGGACTCCTTCACGTCTGCCACAGAGGAGGGTACCGTGGGGGGGGCTGAAGGCTGACTGCCCCCAAGGCCTGCCCAGCCCCTCAGCCTGCTGTCCGCCACGACCCCAGCTCCTAGCCCACACACCTATCCAGGACCTGTGGCACCCTGCCCACCCACCTGGTACCCCAAGCTGACCTTGGGCAGTCCTGGCCTCTCAGTCCCACCCAGGCTTCCCTGATATACCCAAGTGAGGCCCTGTGGGGTGGGGCAGGCTGCTGGTGGCTCCGGGGCCCCTCACCTGCCTCGCTGTTCTCCAGTGACTGGTCCTCCTCTGACACCTTGAGGAACACCTCCTCCAAGGTCGTGTCCATCAGCCCGAAGCTGCTCAGGTGCAGTGCATCCAGACTGTGCTCCAGGTGCTGCAAAGAGGTGGGGTGAGGCCAGGCAGGCGGACAGCCAGGGCAGGGGTGCGCCCACCTCCTCCACTGGCCTGGCCCCTGACCTGAACCCTCTGCTCAGCCCCACACCTGGAAGAGGCGCTCGAAGGCTCCCTTCTTGGCAGCCTCACTGGGCAGGACGTAGGAGAGCTCAGTGCTGGTGTCTGAGACCAGGAGGCCGGAGGCCACGTGCTTGCGGATGAACTGGGACACCTGGGGCTCAGAACAGCTGCTCAGGGGCGCCCGGCCTGGGGGGCTGGGTGCCAACCCTGGCTCTGGAAGGGAGGCAGGGCGGGGGGATTCATTAGGAGCCTGAGGAAGAGGAACCCGTGATGGGGACCAGGACAAGATGGGTCATGGGGCGGGGGCCTAGGCCTGACAGTGATGGGGAAGGTCCGTCCCTCCACCATGTCGGGTCCCAGGTAGGGGGTCCTAGGGCAGGGGTGGCCCGAGGCCAGCTCAGGCAGCCTCAGCACAGACCTTGGGGGGCCCCGGGCTCGGCAGGCCGCTTGACCAGTGTGAGGCGGTACCCGTCGCCGTAGGCGCCCTTGAGGAAGAGGGGGGAGCCACAGCACTTGAGCTTCCCATGGGAGATGATGGCAATGCGGTCCCCCAGCAGGTCAGCTTCGTCCATGTGGTGAGTAGAGAGGAGGATGGTGCGGCCTGCAGGGCGGTCCAGACCCAGGGTCAGGGGTGGGTCACAGTGGACGGGGTGCCCACACCTGCCCATGCCAGCCTGGTTTTCCACTCACCTGGCTTGTACTTCAGAATGAGGTCCCAGATGGCCCGGCGAGCATAGGGGTCCACACCGGCAGTGGGCTCATCCAGGATGATGGCGCGGGAGCCGCCCACAAAAGCTATGGCCACAGAGAGCTTGCGTTTCATGCCGCCGGACAGTGTCTGCACCAGTGAGTGCCGTTTATTGGAGAGCTCCAGGTCCTCGATCATCCTGGAGACCAGACAGGACGGCCATGGCCTGGGATGTGGAGGGCCTGCCCCAGGCCCCACGCCCACCTACCCTGCGCCCACCCACTTGTCCATCTCCTTGTGGATCTCGTCCTGCGCCATGCTCTTGAGCCGCGAGTAGAACCAGAGGTGCTCCTCCACTGTGAGGCAGTCGAAGAGCACATTGTGCTGTGGACACATGCCCAGGTTCTTGCGGATCTCGTCCATCTCCGTGCGGATGTCATGCCCGTAGATGGTGGCCGAGCCGGAGGTTGGCGGGAACAAGCCAGTCAGGATGGACCTGGGTAGGTGGACAGGGTCACGACCCATCACCCCCACAGGGATTCCCCCTGCCCAGCTGGTTAAGCTCCCCTATTCTGCTCACATGGTGGTGGTCTTGCCTGCCCCGTTGTGGCCTAGGAAGGAGACCACCTGGTTCTCGTAGAGGTTGAGGCTCAGCTTGTTCAAGGCCAGCTTCTTATCATTCTTGTAGACCTTGGTGAGCTTGTCTACACACACGACCAGGGGCAGGTGCGTGGGCTCTTCCTCCATGCCACGGGTCTCCTCTGCACCAGGGATATGGGTCAGCGGGGCAGGGGCTGACCCCAAGGGCACCCACCCCAGCCAACACTCTGGTGCTAGCCTCACCAAAGCGCCGGCTCTCCATGGCACAGGCCTGGTCCTCCTCCATGATGCTGAGGCGGGGGGCACGTGCCCAGGGCCAGCTCCACTCCCATGCCTCTGTCCGCCCACTGCCCAGCCAGTAGGACTTCTGCAGTGGGAAGTACCAGGGCCGGGGCAGCCCATACATGCCTGGGGGTTGGGGAGAGATGAGGAGGCTGACTTAGGATCTGGGGTGACTGTCCACTGCATGGGCCATTTGCCCACCCAGGGAGCTGCCCTGCTGTGTCTGGAAGGAAGTGCAGATCTGGCCCCACCACTGCTGGGCTGCCTCTCTGGCCTCACCCCTCCTAGGTGGGCCTGTACCTGGATGCACAGCCTCAATGTACCACGTGAGCACCCCGTAGACGACTGCGTCGACCACCAGCATGGTAACAGCGAGGAGCAGGTTGAAGTCATCGCCTTCCACCGGGGACTGGCTGAATGTGTGCCACTGGATGCCCACACCTGCCACCTCATACAGTGCAAAGTACTTGGAGCCCAGGCCAAAGGCTGTGGTGGACATCAGGGACTGGGAGGACGGCAGTGTCAGCGGCGGGCTGTGCCCACCCCACCCGCCACCGTCCCGTCCGCCCAGGGAGCTCACCGCGATGCACTTTTCAAAGGCGGTGATCCTGTCGTGGGCTACCTCCTCGCGGATGGCCACATACATGTAGGGCACATAGCTCAGGAAGTAGATGATGCCGCCACAGGCTGAGGCCAGCTTGGCCTTGGAGTACAGCACTGACACCAGGAAGCTGCCGAGTGTGGCCACAGGACCCTCAGCACAGTGCCCAAAGCCCCACACACCCCTGCCGGGGCCCAGAGCAGCCCAAAAGGGTGCATGTGCAGCTTTGGGTGACCCCCCTGCAGTGCTCACCAGAACATGATGGTGGCCACTGCATAGACGGCCAGGAAGAGCCAGATGATGAACACGTGGCTGTGCATGAGCACCTGGCCGTACTTGAGGATGGCCGTGAGCGCCGTCACCGAGATGGACAGCTGCACGAAGCCTGTGATGAACCAGGCCACCCAGTGCACCGCGTTGTTGAGGCCCATGGTCTTCATCACCTGTGGCCGGTGGGCAGCAGAAAGGCCCCTTGGGGCAGGGCACGAGAAGGGCCCACCCAGTCCAGCCCCGCCCACGAGGGGGCCGCCCGCAGGGGCCCGCGCCACACCTCCTTGAGGCGGTGCTCCTTCTCGGCCACGATGTGCTGGATGGTCATGGCCACGGAGTACACCCAGGAGATCACCATGCAGAGCGGCATCATATGCTCGATGACAAACAGGAAGCTGGTGAGGGCACGGGCTGAGCGCGGCTCCGGCCCGGGGCCCACCCGCACCCGCACCCGCTGCGGCCACCACTCACTCGTCGCGCGTGTAGCAGGGGTACGGGAACATCTGCACGTAGTTGCCAGGCTCCACCACGTCGTGCCCCACGAAGGTGTTGATGATGGCACGCTCTATCATGTCTGCGGGCGGGGGCAGCGGTCAGGGGCCTCTGAGGCCCGCGGGACCCGCGTGCCCCACCTCGGTGGCTCGCCCCTCACCCTGGATCCAGACGAAGCCGTAGAGGAAGTAGAAGCGGCCGCCAGTGTTGGGCCCGGGCCGCCAGTAGGCGCGGCGGATCTCATTGGTCTTCTCGGTGAAGCTGGAGTTCTGGCGGATCTTGTAGTGCACGTGCGGCGGCAGCGAGCCATCCTTCCGCGTCTGGAAGATCACACCTGGGGACCCGAGGCAGGGGGGTCGAGGGGCGGGGCTGGAGGGGCGGGGCCGGGGAAATGTGGGGCAGGGCTGGAGAGGAAGGGGCGTTGCGGGGCGGAGCCTTAGTGAGGCTGCGCTGGGCGGTCTTGGTGAGGGCGCAGGGCTGGAGGACCAGTGGGCGTGGAGCAGGGCCAAGGCGGGGCCGAGCAGCGGGAGAGTAAGAGGGGACTGGCGCCTGAGGGGACACGGGGCGGGGCAGGAGGAGGAACCCCCAGCCAGGTGGCAGCTCACTGGCAAACACTGTGACGTTGTCCTGGTAAGCCTGGTTGAGTGTGTAGTTGACTATGCTCTCCTCGTCCGGAAAGCCCTTGAAGATGTCCACGCTCACCTGGGGGGAAGGCATTGTTGGCCGGCCCTGGGCTTAGGGCTTGAAGGGCGGGGCCGTGCTGCGCGGCCAGCCCCACCCCACCTTGGACATGAACTGGATCCAGCCGCAGGCCGCGTTGTCAATCGTGTCCAGCTGCTGCAGGAGGGCTGTGCTGTTAGGCAGCGAGAAGTTGTCCTGGCGCAGGGCGGGCGGCAGCTCCCCCAGTGACAGGTTCAGGGCTTCCGGGTGCTGCTGCAGCTCTTCCACGTACTGAGGGTGGAAGGTCAGCTCAGAGGGTGACCCAGGGGAAAAGGTCCTCCCCCAGCCCACAACGTGCCGGGCCACCTCCCCATCCCCAGCCAGCACACACAGCACCTGCCGCAGCCAGTGCAAATGCTGCTGCAGACCACCCTGCTCCAAAAAGCTGCGAATCTCCGCAGAGATGTTGAGCCAGACCTGGGCGTAGTGAGTCACGTTGCCCACAAAGGCGAAAGTCTCATTGGCCTGCAGAAAGTGAGGGCATGGGGCTCCGGGAAGAAGCCCAGGCAGCATGGAGGTCCTCCGCTCCCCCACCTCCCCAAGGGACTGGCCTTCCCCGATGGCAACGCTGCTCTGGCAGCACTCCCTGGAGGCCCCTGCCCTTCTGTCCTAGAACCCTCTGTGCCCAGGGCCCTGTCAGGTCAATTTCCAGCCCTGGCCTCCACTGTTCCAGACAGGATCTCACCCAAATGCCCCACCCACAGGATGCTGCTCCAGGAATCCCACACGCCCCTCTGATCCACCAGCACCGCCCTGCTCCAGTTGTGCCCAACCAGCAGGAGAGCCCAGGCAGAGCAGCCCTGCCAGGGCATCCAAGCACCCAGATGCCTCTGAACCTGGAATCCCTGAACTCCACATCAGTGCTCAGGGCGGGTGCCCCGTGTCGTTCGTGGAGCTGCACCCCAAGCCCATTCTACTGACCCCTCTGCAGAAGTCCCGGCCTGCAGAACCTCCCCCCCAGCGTTGGGCTCCTGCCCGTGTGACGCGCACAGCTCACGCACTGGCATGCCGACCCGCGCACCTTGAGGATGACGCGGTCGGCCTCCGAGCCTGCGGGTGCATACAGGATCTTGGGGTTGCTGGTCATGAGGTGCACAAGAAGCCCCAGGTTCCGCTGCTCCTTGCTGGTGAAGCCCAGGGAACTCATGTTGCCCCTCCGCAGTGCCTCCGGCTCAATAGTGCTGGCACAGGGAGCGGGCAGGGCGTCAGGGGATGGTGAGAGGAGGGCCATGTGTCAGGACCAGGTCATGGGGTCAGGTACTGTTCCAGTGTCCTCACCGACCCTCTGCTGACCTACCGGTTGTTCCCACACAGGATGGGCTGCAGACCTGCCCAGAGCTGCACAAAGGCGGAGCACTGGCCCTGCAGTGTGTCCAGGGAGGCTGGGGCTGCCGCCGGCGGGGGCCCTTCCTCTGCCGTGGAGTTGGAGCCTGCACCTGCGCCTGCCCCAGTGCCATTGGCTGTACCAGCTGAAGGTACTGGGGCCCGGCCGGTGCAGGCACCCTGGGGCAGCAGCAGGGCCAGGGCTGACAGGACATCCACATCTTGCAGAACCTTCTGGGCATCCAGCAGGTCCTCTAAAAGTGCCTGCAGTCTCCGTGGGGGTGGCACCTGCTGCTGGGAGTTGGAGCTGTTGAGGGCATCCAGGCCCAGCTGGGGGAAGATGGGGCACATGAGGCACCTCAGGCTAGGGAGGGGGTGTGGGCTAGGCTGGAGTGACTACCGGTGGGTGGGTGAGGTCAGGGTAGAACAAGGAGGACACCAGCAGAGGACACAGCTGGGGAAGGAAGGCCTGCAGCCTGAGATGCAGGAAGGCTACCCAAAGGCTAGAGATAGAAGCTGGGGTGAGAGAGGCATGGGGCATGAATCACGGTTGGGGGGACACCAGATGCCCAGCCATAGCACCATCCCATGCACTGCCTGACAATAGAAGCTTCACTGGGACTCCAAGGAGACCCAGGACCTCCTCCAGCCTGGTCAGGTGGCAGGCAGGGCCTCACCTGCTGGGAGACCTTGGCCAAGTCCAGCTGGTTCTGAAGCTCAGCAGCCAACCAACTAAAGCGCTGGGCACGAGCTGCAGCCTGCCCACTGCAGATAGTGTCCCGGTAGCCCTGCAGAGCTGTCTGCTGACCCTCAGGCATGGTGAGGATCTGGCCCAGCTCCCCAGAGCCTGGAGCACATGTGAGTTGCTCCAGGAGGGCAGGGGCCAACAGCAGCTCCTGAGGGGCGAGGTACAGGGGACAGTTGGGGCCATACAGGGACTCCACCCCAACCAAAAAGAGACCAAAGGCCCAGCAAGATGGCCTCAGCCTTGCCCTGCCCCAACCACTATCCCAGCCCCAGGGCTTCTGGGTTCCATGGTGTATGGGGAGACTCATGTCACCATTTGCCTCCTCCCTCTCTCCATGCCAGCCACGAACTCCCAGAAGGTGCTCCATGTGACCAAGGAGGGCCCTTTCCTTCCCCCACCCGGAGCAGGCTCACATCTCCCATCCCAGGGACCGGCCTCACCTCTGTCTGGAGCAGGGGATTGCTACGCAGGCGGCTCCAAGGCTCCTGACCCCTGGGGAAGCCTGACTCCCCATGCAGGGCAGGCCAAGGGCTAGAAAGCAGGCGATAGACCTGAGGGTGGAGGGAGGGGGCCTCAGGCAGGGGCTTCGAGCCCTGAGGATGGCTCAGCTGCCCCTGCACCCCTATCATGCTGGAGGGTGCTGTGCCCACTGCTGATGATACCCCATCTCACCTTGGGCGGGTCCACCCGGGCAGCCAGGAGGGCCTGGGCCGTGCTGTTGGGCAGTGAGAGGTTCTGCATCAGGAAACGCCAGAGCTCCTGTGGGTCCCTGGCCACAGAGCCCAGAGAGAAGGAGGACCCTGGACAGGCAGGAGGATGAAGCTGAAGGGCGAACCCCACCCTGGGCAGAGCACCAAGGCTCGGCGGCTGCGGTGAGCAGCTCAGAGAGGCCCCCAGAGCACATGCATGTGTAGCAGCACCATGCACATACAGTGACCCAGGGACAGAGCTAGGCCACTGCCCAGAGTGACAAAGCAGGGTTTGAGGCCCTCTCCCAGCCTGCCTCCCAAGAGCGCACCTGTAGGTCTGTCCACGTGGCTCTCCCAGGTGCCTGGGCCTGAGCTCAGGGCCTCCAGGTCATGGCGCAGGGCCTCGAGCTCCGAGCCCAGGCTGGGCCGTGCTGGGTCGAACAGGTTGCCCTCTTCCACCACTCGGTTGAGGCGCTCCAGCAGCTGTGTGACCCTGCACCACCACGGGATGTCACCCTCTGAGATGGGTGGGGGTGTGGCCGTCTCCCCAGGGGTGGGGGTCACTCACGTGGAGTTGGCATACTGCAGGAAGCCGAACTCATCCCGCTGGCCATCTGGGCACAGCGACTGCATGACAGGCAGGATGCCAGCAGAGGTCAGGGGAGATGCTGTGTAGAAGGCTGGAGGGACAGGGAGAGGGGTCAAGCAGGGAGCCTGGCCACCAGGGGAAGTCTAGAGAATGGCAGAGGGAGAAGCTAGGGCGGCAGGAAGGAGCACAGCCGAGAGTCTGCTGCAAATGACGAGCAGGTCAGAGGTCAACGGGCACCTGCACCCCTCCGCTGCAGCTCCCCCGGTCGGTCTCTCTCTCCTCAGCCCATGAAGCCACAATGCCCTGGCACAGCCCCCAAACTCAGGTGTGGCACTGCCCACAGGGCCCAGGGGAGCACTGAGGCCCCACTGGGCAGTGACCTCCGACCTCTCAGGCCAGCTGGTTAGCAGAGTGAGTGCAAGAGCCTACAGGGGTTTGCAGGGAAAGCAGCCAGGCTGAGCCGGCCCTGGCTCAGCTCAGCTTAGCCCCGGCACCCAGCCCGAGGAGGCATGGCCAGGTGAGCCCACAAACCCTGATGAGGAAATGCCCGGCAGCCTGACCAGGACATCAGTGGTGGCCCAGTGGCCTGGGTGTCACTACCCACTACCACCCCATCTGTGCCCACTGCTGTCCTGTAAGCCAGCTCTTCCTGACCAGGGCAGGAGCTCTGCAGGAGTCAGGGGCCAGGGGCAAGAGGTGCTGTTAATACACGCGGGAAGGGTGCTCAAGCTGCACCAGGAGGACCCACAGGTCCCCCTCGGCTGCCGCCTGGGCCGTCACTTACAGACTGCACGCGGCCAGTGGAAGAGGACAAGAGACCATGCGGGGGCAGGGCAGGGTGGGTCAAAACAGAACAGAGGAGACAGTGAGTGCCCAGCCTGCCAGCCGCAGGGTTGTCACACTGGTGGCCACACAGTAGCCACACCTCCACAGCACAGGGGGGGGTGTCGCCGGGACCACGCCCAGGGAGCCCCGGATCGGGCACATGCGTTTCAGCACGCATGCTCGAAGCAGTGAGGGTGCCTGGCCCTCCCGGTGCCCCGCTGTACCCAGACCCGGCCGCTGCCTCACCTTCCTTCACTGAGATGGTCGGCTTCTTCTGCCGCAGCCCCAGCAGGATGAAGAAGAGGACGAGTGGGATGAAGATCTCGAAGGCCAGCACCCACTGAAAAGGGTGGGTGACCACATGAGCCTGGCCTCTCACCATCTGTCCGGGCTGGACATGAGGACCTGTGTGGCTCTACCCTCCCTGAGCGCCCTCCGAGGGGCCTTGGGCTAGCAGGGCCGGGTCAGCCAACTACTGATCACTCTGACCCATGCACATCCCCCTCACCTGCGGGGCCGCCTGGGCAGGCCCTTGGAGGCCATCCCAGCCAGTATTCCTGCTGCAGCTCCCACACACTCCCAGGGTCACCCTCCTCCCCACTGCTGCAGCACACTGGCCCCTCCCCACACAAGGCCGGGGAAGTGAGGCCTGGGGTAAGGGAGGCCACCTAAGTCCAGGGCCCTGAGCCTCTGGGGAGACCTGCTCAGGAGTCCGACAGCCCTGGCCCTGAGGCAAAGGCACTGCTTTTCACCCTGGCCTCACTGACAGCTCCTGCTACCTGAAGCCAGGCTGCAAGGGAGCCCGTGGGACCTGCTGAGTAGGAGACAAGCTCGAGACCCCAGGGCCCAGGTTTCCTTGTCAGGTTCCCAGCTCAGAGAGGGTACAGGAGGGCCAGTGCCCCAGCCTTGAGACCCACAGGACAGAGGGCCCTGGGCTTGCCCCACGGATCTTCTCAGGGATACCAGTTTTCTTCGTCCTCACCCCCACACCAAAAAAGACCAGGCCCCCAGCAGTGTTGTATGTGGCTAGGTTGAGCCCTTGTCCCCGGCAGTGTCCACTGTGCTTGGACAATAGTGCTCTGTGATCCAGAACACCATGCTGTGTGTCCACACCCCACACCCGCCCCGGCCCGTGCCAGCCTCCACCCCTCCCTGAGCCAGGATGGAGTCCAGAACAGTCAAGGAGGCGCTGTGGGCACCCCAGAGCAAGGGTGGTTGGAGGCAGGGGTCACAGCCAGGTACCAGCCCCACCCACACCCGCTGGCCACTGGGCACCTCTGCCTCTGTAACTGTAGCAACAGGCCACGGCTGCCTCCCCCGTTGCTATAGCAACGGCCCTGTAGGAGCTGCCAGGAGGAGAGACCTGGTTGGCAGACAGGAGGCACAGGTCCAGCACCACCTGGGCGCCCCACCTGGGTTCCTGCAGGTGGCCAACCTCTCTCCCCCAAGACCAGCCCCATGCGTAAACATTGTCCCAGGGTCCAGATGCCCACCCTGGGCCTTACTCCCCACCCCCCACCCAAAGTCCCATGACTGCTGCAACAGGCGAGGGCAGGGAGACTCAAGGGTGATGCGATGGATGGTCTTTTGCCCCAGTTACTTGGTGATAAGGATTTCCTCCCTCCACCAAGGGCAGCCTGGGGTCCAGGTGGACCCACATCCCCTAAGAGGGGACAGGCTACAATCCCAAGCAGGGAAACTGAAGCACAGCCCCCGGGAGGAGGAGGTATGAGGGCAGAGGTCCTGACTCCTGCCCTCCAACCCTGAGGGTTGCACATGCGTACCCCCGGCCCCCGGCACGGCATGCAGCAGGCAAGACCAAGCCTCTGCCTGTCCAAACCCAGCACCAGGAGTCCAGCTCCAACACCCAAGATGCTTCCCGGGAAAGTGGGGATCCAGAGGGCGAGTGCCAGGTATCCAGCCAGCACCAGCCCCACATGCAAGCCCAGTAACCACTCAGCCCTCCTGGAGAAAGAGACCCCACTGAGCACAGCCACAGGCTGGGGTCCTCCACTGTGGCCCGTATGGGAGTGCAGTAGGCTGGGGGCCCTGGAAAGGTCTAGAGGGACAGCCCAACCTAGCAGGCAGGGCCATTCCTGGGGGTAGAACAGAGGGCACCTCCCACCTGCTTGCCAGGTAGCTCCATAAGCTACTGCTTCCCTGCCTGAGCCTTGGGGTCCCCAGTGGATACAGGGGCCACATTTCAGTCTCTGCTCCCAAGACCTGGGGGGCCTTTCTGACCAATGCTCTGGGGATAATACTAATATGAGCCCACGGCCCCACCCCTTCCTTCCCCAGCCCCACCCTGCTGTCCCCAGGCACCTAATAGCTACAGCTGTGCCTAAACCTCAAGACCCCATGCCACCAGCCCCAGGCACTGTGGGCAGGATGTGTACCCAACCCTGGCTCCCAGCCAGGGCAGGGGCCCAGAGGAATCTTGTAGGCTGTAATAACAATCACCCCACCCTGTGCACAGGCCTGGGTTTCCCGTTGTGTACTTTGAAGCCCCCCTCAAGGAGCAATGCAGGCAGAAGCTGGTGCCACCCAAGGGATCCTAGTGCCCAGGGTGGGCAAAAAGATGCCACCTCCTCCTCAGAACCCTCACCACTCTGTGCCCTGTGCTGGAAAATCCCAAGGGCCTTCAGAAACCCAAGCTGGCCCAGGTCTCTCTGACTCCTGTGCTGCACCTGCCATCCCCAGGCCAGGGCAGGGAGGAGCAGCAGAGGGCCAGCAGGATGTCCATGCCCAGCCCTGCTCCCCACCTAGGAATCCTGCCCTGACAGCGCTTGTGACCTGGCTGCCCTGGGAAGTGCGGAGGAACCCGTGGTCACAGCCCCACTGGGCAGGACCCATCGCAGAGGCCTGGGGCTGGAGGATTCACAGCGCGATCAGCCTTGGGGAGAACTCGTCCCAAAGGACAAAAGGGTGTTGGGAGACTGGGCCAAGGGCGTTCTCCACGGTGAGAAGGCAAAAGCCAGGGTTGTGGACGTGCAAGGAGAGGTGCGGGGGGAGGGGGAGGGGCGGGGAGGGGGAGGCGGCGGCGGCTGCCTGGAACCAGCTAGGGCCTCAGGCGTCTGCCCAAGGGCAGAGGCGGGCGAAGGGAGGGAGGGGACCGGTCGCTGCGGGTGGGCTCGGGCGTGCGCCGTGCGGGACGGAGTGCCCCTGGCCGACCACCTGCCCCCGCCCCGCGCCGCGGCCCGAGCGCTGCGGAGGGCGCCCGCCCGTGACTCAGCCGAGCGCGCGAGTGTCCGCCGGCGCGGGCGGCGCACTGGCACGCCGGAGCCTCCGCAAGGCCGGAGCCTCCACGAGGCCGGGGCCGGCGGGGTCGGCCGGGCCGCGGGCAGGGGGCTCGGCCCGCGGCCGCCGGGGTCTGCGTGCGCCGGCGCCTCTCGCACGCGCGGCCTGCGGCGGCGGCGCGGGGCTCACCGGGCTCCGGCGCTTCAGCGTCACGTTCTTCCAGAGCAGCAGCTGCAGCTGGTGCAGGAAGCCCATGGCGCGGCCGCGCTGCGCCGCTCACCGCCGCGGCCCGCTCCTCTGCGCGCCCCGCCGGGCCCCGCCGCCCGCCGCGCCGCTCGGCATCGCCCGCGCGGGGGCGGGGCGCTCGCGCGTCCGGGACCGGCTCCGCGCTGGCTCCACCCCGGCGGCCGCGGCGACAGCGACTCGGCGCCGCGCCCCGCCCGCGCCCGCCGCCCCCGCTTCAAGGCGCCGTGCCGCGCTGCGTCCATCAGGGGGCGCTCGCAGGGGCCGGGCCCGCCTGCGCGGCGAGCGAGGCCTCCGCGTTACCCCACCCCGCGCCGAAGCGCGCTGCCCGCCGCCCCTCGGAGCCCGCGTCTGACCCGAGACCCCCGCATCACCCCTTCCCGGATCTGGGAACCTCTGTGCACCGTAGCTCCCTCCAGGGGCCCCAGGCCTGGGGGTCTCCGGCAGAGGTGCCCCCAGGTGGTAGCTGTCATCCCGGCACCCTGAGGGAAAGCTGGAGGCCTGGGTTCCCACCAGGTCGCTGCTCCGCCCGCAGGCAGGAATCTCCCTCGGACGCGAGAGCCCGACAGGCCCCAGGAACACTGTGGGAGTGGGAAGGTCAGCGGCTCTAACCTAGGACAGGTGTGGGTTCACCTAGGATGGATGGCAGAGACGTCACCTGCGCAGGTCAGGCACTGCTCTCACGGCTGCGAGAGCCAGCGTCCAACCCGACCGGCACATCTTCACTGGTGCCCTTCAACAGAGGCCCCTGGGGAGAGGGGCTGAGATGGGCTGACCCACCCCGTAGGAGCATCCTGTGTCCCCACTAAATGAACCACCTGTTGTCTAAGTGACATTGATTAGGCCGTTAAGACGGAAAGCACTCTTCCCTGATTAGGAAAGAGGTAGAAATGAAGACTGTGATTACAGATGTTGAAGGGTCAGAGAGAGCAGGTGGGGCAGGACAACTTCCATCTTCTTTGTTGGGTCCCACAAACGAGTTTCCCACAAAGATTTTTTTTCTTATTTTGAGTTGGAGGTCTTGATATGCCACCAGGTTGGTCTCTAACTTCTGAATTCAAGTGATCCTCCTGCCCTAGCCTTCCACGCAGCTGACTACAGGCATGCACCTCTGTGCCCAGCAGGAGTTTAATTTGGTGGGTGGGCAGGCATGAATTCCGTGGGGTCACACTGTGACCAAGAGTGGATGCTGCTGGGTGCAGTGGTGCACGCCTGTATTCCCAGTGGCTCGGAAGGCTGAGGCAGGGGGATCATGAGTTCAAAGCCAGCCTCAGCAACAGTGAGGCACTAAGCAACTCGGTGAGACCCTGTCTAAAATAGAAAGAAAACAGGGCTGGAGATGTGGCTCAGTGGTGAAGTGCCTCTGAGTTCAATCGCCAGTGTCCCCCCAAACAAAAGAGTGGATGCTGTGAAATATCTGCAGGTTTGAGGGTCAGTGGGGTGAGTTGAGCAGGCTGCACCCAGCCACTCTGTAAGGACGTGGACACCAGGCAGAGACAGCCGACCTGAGGAACTTGAGGGGCAGATGCACCTGGAAACTGTCAAGGGTGACAGTTCTGTCTGAAAAAGTTAAACTTACATATTCTAACTATAGTGCCAAGGCATCCTAAGTTATTATACAAGCATGCTACAGACAGCCACAGGGCTGGCAGGACACCTGGGTGCTCTGCTCAGCTGTGGCCCTTGGAGCAGTAAGAGGACGCTAGGGCCCTCGCCCTAGAATCAGCTCTCTGCCGGTGGGGACAGGCAGGGTGCTTGGGAAACAGGCTGCCCTCCTGTGTTGGTTTGTATACCCAGGTCCGAGGGACGTAGGGGTCCAACCACTCCCACAAAGGTGGTCCATCACTTGCTGAAACCAGGCTGGAACGGGGACAGAACAGGAACCAGGACTTAACCAGGCCTGGTGGGGAGTGGGGATTTGCAGAGTACATTCCTCTGCATGGCCAGCAGAGGGCAGCCGAGGGCAGGTTGGACCCAGGGAGCTGGGGCTGGTCTTACCCCTGGCTTTGATGGCTCCTTACCAGCCTATGAATGGGATGGGAGGGTGTGGGACTGTGTGGTGTCCAGCCTGGGATGCACAGAGGGAACTCCTAAAGAGAATGAAAAACCTAGGGTACTGTAGCTCCCCATCCCCTCCAGGTCCTTGGCAGGAGAGGTGATCCTGGGTAGGTGGTCCAGGGAACAAACCCCACCCTAACTCCAGTCCCAGGACTCTTGCTTCTCCCCAGTTAGCCCACAAGACTGAGTCAGGACAGGAAGCCAGGCAAGCATTCCCCGAAAGCCACTGGGAGGCCTTCCTGCCTGTACCGCCAGCCACCCAGGAGAAGCCTCTGCCCCACCCCAGGGGCTTGGCAGCACCACCACAGGCTCTCCCCTGCCTCTCCTGCCCTCTCCCCACGCCCAGCACACCAAAAGGAGCTCCCTGGCGGTGGCAGCATCCTCAAGGCCAACCCCCTAGCTGCCCAGGCTGCCTCCACCACCAAGGGGACCTCGCCACATGCATGAGCCCCTCCAGCCTGAGATACACCTTAGCCCCAGCTGGGTTTCTGGCCTTCGTTCTCTGCTCTCCACACACCTAGGCCTCTGGGGGACGGGGAAGGCACCTTGAGAGGGTGCCATTTGGCAGAACTCTCAGGCAGAGGGAGAGGGAAGGCCCCCAGACCATGCAGGTCGGGTGGAGTCAGAAGCAGGGACCCTGTGGCCGGGGGATGGTGTCCAGCAGATTTGTATTTCTTTATTGCCTCCCTCCCTTTCAGCAAGGCCCTGTCAGCTCATTCATCATGGTCTCCCTGGTCGCAGCACAGGCCTGCACGCAGGGGCTGCAGAGTACAGAAAGAGCAGGGCCACGCGTCTGCACCTCCAGGACTAGAGCACCCTAACTAGGGATGTTCAGGGGCCCAGGTTTGTACTCTACAGATTACAAGATGTCCCCAGTCCCTAGGGCCCTGCCTCCACCCCTTTCAGCTGAGCTTCGATTTACCAAGATGTGTTCAAGGTGGGAAGGTAAGTCCTCTGCTACCATTCCTCCCAGACCAGCCTGAGCAACATGCTCCCCCACTAGCTCCCTCCCTGCTCCTCCTCCTCCCCAGTGCCTGCTCCACAGCCCCCCCAGCCTGCTCCTCCCTGCTTCCTAGCCTCTGACCCTAGCTTTGGGTTAGCCCAACTGACCAGGGGGCCGGATGCCTGTGGTTTGATTTCAACATCAGCCTTCCACCCACAGGCCTCTGTCACCAGTGGGAGCTCAGGCCTGGAACCAGCCTTCCAGGTCCTCATAGACCTGGCCACGCGGCAGGTGGGGGTAGCGAGCACAGATGGCACAGAAGCGCTCCTGCCAGTCCTCTAGCAGCCGCACGCGCAGCCTGTCACGCCAGGCGAAGAAGCCACGATAGCGGCTCTCGTTCATGCCATTGAGGAAAGCGGCCAGCTCCTGGGCAGACCTGAAGTCGTCCACGTGCACAAAGGCATGGGGGGGCACGAAGGCCTCGTAGGTTGCCCGCGGGGGCCCCAGCACTATGGGCACGGCTCCAGCCACCAGCGCATTGCGCCAGAACTTCTCAGTGATGTAGTCTCGGTGCTGTGAGTTCTCCAAGGACAGGTAAAAGCGGTATGGAGCCACGGTGGGCAGCAGACAATCAGCACACAGTGGACGCCCATTGGCACGGCCAAACACATCCACCTGAAGGTGAGGTGCCAGCTGGCGATACACCCTGGCACGCTGCTGCCGCCTCTGGAAGTTGCTGACCACCCAGACGGCCATCCTGCTCTTGACTGGCACTGGGGGTGCAGGCCCAGAGCGGGGCTCCAGGCGGCCATAGGGCACAAAGATGTCTGAGTCGCGCCGGTAGCTCAGCACCCAGTTGAAGATGCCACGGAGGTGGGCGAGGCCATGAGTGTTGCTGGGTGACTCCATGGAGGCCCAGATCCAGGGCTGCCCGCGTGGCCGCTGTGCCAGGGGCAGGCGGGACCTCCGGGTCTCCAGCTCACGGTGGTGGAAGACCACGGCATCCGCGCTGGCCAGCAGGCTTCGGTCAGTGCTCAGGCGGCAGCGGGCTGTGCCATAGCGGGTGCAGGTGTCACCCAGCAACTCTGGGGGCTGGTCGGCAAAGGGCCAATGCCAGATGAGGATGGTGACCATGGGCTGGGGCTCTGGTGCACCACCTGGGGCTGATCCCAGCAGCCACAGGAGCCAGATGACCGAGAGCAGGGCCCCCCCAGCCAGGCCCCCCCAAGCCCATAGTCTCCAGGTGGTGCCGCGCCCTGCAGGACGACAGGGAGGAGAGGCTGGCACCCTGGCCAGGACACCTGCAGGTCCCCACGCTTTACCACCCCTCCTCCCAACCAGGCTCCCAGAGGTACTCACTGGCATTATTCATTCACAGCCTCCCGGAATCAGTCACTGGAGAAACCCGAGGTTTTCAAATCACTGCAGCTACCCCGACAGCGGCACCCTGAAATCACAGCTGTGCCCCTCGCTCAGCCCCTGCCTGGAAGCACTGTGCTCTTGTCTGCCCAAGGTGAGGGCAGTCGGGGCCTTCCACCCCGGCCCCGCCCCTGCCCCGTGGCGTTTGGCATCAACCGCTGTCCCCACGCCCACTCCCTCTCTCCTCTGCTGGGAGTTGACTACAGGAAGAGCACAAGCCAGGGCTCCCGCTGCCCCTGCTGGTCTCTGCAAAGGCCCAGAGTTGCCCAGGTGGGCACCAGAAGAGGAGGCCTGCTTGGTCCAGGGAGCAGGAGGCTGCCTGCATGAGCGCCCTGTGCAGACGCGGCCCCTGCCCAGAGGGGCACCCTCAGCACCGCCCACCGTGAGACCCAGAGCACCCTCAGAGAGCAGGTGCACTGCCCCAGACTGTGGCCCCTCCCTGTGGCATCACCCACTTCCCCTGTGCAGCTGGCCGTGGTCTCCCAGACCCTCTGGCGTCACAGACATGCTGTGCTCAGCTCTTCTCCAGGCTGAGGTTTCTTTTTTTTTTTTTTTTTTAAATATTTTTTTTTTTTTTAGTTGTAGATGGACACAATGTCTTTATTTTATTGCTTTGTATGTGGTGCTGAGGATCGAACCCAGGGCTTCACGCATGCGAGGCAAGCGCTCTACCGCTGAGCTACAATCCCAGCCCCTCCAGGCTGAGGTTTCTATGGGACCACCCCACCCTACCCTGTCTCTGCCACCTGTAGGACGACCTTGTCCTTAGAATCCAGATCTCAGGAGAGGGATCCATCCTGGGGTCCTAGGAGACCCCAGCACATGCCCCTGAGGGGCAGACCCCAGGCTGCATTGTCCTCTGAGGGACTGGGGACTGCCCAGTGCTGTGTGCCTATAGAAACCACAGGCTGCTGCCTGGCCCAGGGTCCTGGGGGGCTGCAGGAGCTGCAGGTCACGCACTTCCTCCTTGCTGCCTTGGAGGGGCTTTCCAGGCTGGAAAGGGAAGGAGTCCTTGTGTCCCTGACACTGACAGGCAGACTGTGGGGCAGAGTCTGGCTTTGGCTCCAGGAAAAAGAAGTCAGAAGTCTGGTCCCAGGCTGAGGTCTCCAGCCCTCCCCCTTCCCCTTCCTCCAGTCAGCCCTAGGACACAGTCTGGGGCCTTGAGATCAGGTTCTTCCCCCTGTCACCCAGGGCTCAGGCACACCCTGCTCTTCTTGGGCAGAGTGGTATCCCTCATCTCGCTTCATCCCAACCAAACCTCCCACTCTGTTCCCCAGCCCTAGATGCCAGAGGCCCCAGACCAGTAGTCGTAGAGGGACAGTAGCCAGGAACTGTGGGCCAGCTCTGCTGCCCCAGTACCACCTCTGGGGCCTGCCTTTCCCAGTCACTCCTGGGTGCCAGGGCTGCTGGCTCTCCTTACCTATGAACCCACATGGAGACAAGGCTGCCGTTGGGACAGGAACCAGCTGCCGGCCGCATACCCACTGTGGGGCAGAGGTGAGCCCAGGAAAGAGTGGCAGTTTGGCCCCTTGGAGGCACCCACCCCCCGCGGCCGGCTGTGGTAGAGCGCTTGCGCAATACTTGTGGGGAAGGGAAGGCCGCGGCGCCTCAGAAACCATCCAGCGGGCTTGAGGTGCTTTGCTCCCTGAAGACTGGCCTTGGCATGGACAGCTGCACGAGCGCCTGCCCTTCCAGCCACCCAGAGTTTAGGGAGATGACCACAGTGGCACCTGGGACCTTGGTCCTTCCCTGGCATCGACCCCCGCAGGGCCACCCCAGGGAGCCACAGCTGGGCTTCAGGCCTCACTTCACCCCACCCCTTCTCCCTGTGTGGGTGCCCCTTGGGCAGCGGGGCTCGCAGGAAGGAGGGCATCCTATCAGCCTGGGGCGACCGGCCTATTGTCCTTCCTGTTTGTGCTGCCAGGCTGGCTGGGGCCCTCGTCACCACCTCACCCACACCCACAGCCTGCTCCCTTCCTGGGTGGATTCGGAGGAGCCGCCCCCACCTCCGCCTGGTTCTGCCAGGCTGCTCCCCAACCTCACACAAGTGCCAGCTTAGGTTGGCAGCTGCAGGGACCCTGTCGTAAGAAATGGGCTCTGAGATTTGGCTCAGAAATGGGTCAGAATGAAAGAGGAAAAAATAAGAGGGCAAAGCGCGTGAGTCAGAGGGAAAGCTGGGCCTCCAGCCCAGCCTGACTCACGGGGCTCTCAGGGCACAGCCAGCACCAGCTGCACCTCAGCGGCATGGAGATAAGGGGATGGGGATCCTCACTCTGCCCAGCCAGGGTCCACCCCCTAGAGGGCAGGGGCCCGCTGAAGAGGCCTCAACTCCGGAGACCCTGCTCTAGACTGAGGGCAAGCCACCGGCCTGTAGATGCTGTCCCTACAGACAACAGCACCTGGGAGGTCAGAGGGTGAGGGACACCCAGCCCCTGCCTGAGGGCACTGCAGGGAGCAGGGCAGAGCCTGGCAGCCTGTCTGACCAACACCAGGCCCCAAGGGCCAGCCTGGGTAGGGCAGAGCTCAGACTCATGCCGCGAGGGCCCCCTGGTGGCTGTGCCCCAGAGCCACCTGTCCCTGCAGAGGAAGGAGCGCAGAGACACGCAGTGAGAGGGTGGGCGGGGCTGCAGGAATTCTCTGGGCTTGCCTTAGGGAAGGTGGGTGCGAGGGGGACACACCCCAAGGGCAGTGCTGGGAGCCAGCTGGTCCAGGCAGCAGGAGGGCAGCCCTTCTGGGCCACCTGAGAGCATGGGAGTGACCCAGCCCCTCCCCTCCCTTTTTCCCAGCGAGCCCAGCCTAGGGAGCATGTCCTCCTTGTCTGTGTGCAGGTACAGCTCCTGGACCAGCTCTAGGAGCTTCAGGGGGTTGGTTCTGCAGGGACCCACGTGCCACACCCAGGTTTTGCATGTCCTTTCCCGTTCTGCACCAAGACGTGCTCCTCCTGCTGCACAACTGGCAGGAAACTGCAGGTGGGACACTCAGCATCTGGGGCCACCCACCCAGCTGGGCAGGGGCGTGGGTCTGAAGTGCATGAAAGGACCTTGCTTCCCAGGGGCTGAGGCTGGGAAGTCCTGTTTCTTAATCTTGACTCAGGGATCAGAGCACCCCACATCCTGTGCCCCAGAGTACCGCAGAGTTGGAGGTGTCTCCAAATGAATGGGTGTTACCCCGGGTCTGTGCTGGAGTGGGGGTTGTCACCCTCTGGCACCTGTGCTCAGGGAAGCACCAGGCAGGTCCTGCTAAGCACTGAGGCAGAGGTACTGGCGGGGCTTCCTCTGGTGGCTGTGGAGGGCAGCCCTGTGGAACACTCAGGTGGGCTCAGGACTCTGGCAGGTGGGCCATAGGGCTGAGGTGAGATCAGCCTCTTCCTGCTGCCAGGGAAGGTACCCCTCAGCAGGGGCCCTGGAACAGGCAGGACAGCAGCCAGGGCTCCCAAGCTGCTGGGAGCGAAAGAATGAGGCCTTGGACAGGACCAGGTCAGGCCACTCACGCAGGACTGGGAGCTCCAGAGCCCCTGCAGTCTCCAGGGCAGTCCACCTGCATCCTGGGGCTTACAGGAGGCAGGATGGCTACCAAAGACACACGGGACTGGCCTGGCACCGAGGGGAACCCAAAGAGTAGAGAGGCGCGGGCCCCTGACGGCAGAGGAGTCTGCCAGGGAAGTGGCCAAGGGGATCCTGCACACCTTCCCCTGCGCAGGCCCTCAGGCTGCTTAGCTCATCACGGCAGCTACCGGGAGGTGCGGACCTTCCTTGCCAAGGCCTCAGTGAGCAGCATGGACCCTGGGGACAGCAGACTGGGGACTCCAGGAGGTCAAGAAGATGGGACACAGCAGGTGGCTGCTCTTAGGCCCCAGGTCAGGCCAGTACGTTGGCCTGGGTGCAGGGAGCCTCCAGCCCTTGGTCTGTAAGTCCCACCTGTGAGACAGACTGGCTAGGTGCTGGGCTACTCTTGGCCCTGGAGGGAGGCTGGAGCCCCCCACATCCCATTTCTCTGTGGCCTTCTCCCCTAATGCTTCAGACAAATGACATGGCACGGCAGTGGGTATGTGTGTGCCGAGTTTGATGCTCAGCACACACTTTATTTTTAGTACCAAGAATTAAACCAGGGGCACTTAACCACTGAGCCACATTCCCAGCACTTACTATTATTTATTTTGAGACAGAGTCTCACTAAGTTGCTTAGGGCCTCACTAAGTTTTCTGAGGCTGACTTGGAACTTGCCATCCTTCACCTCAGCCTCGAGAGCTCCTGGGATTACAGATATGTGCCACCGTGCCTAGCTCAGCATACACTTTGGCCCCTGCAGGCCAGCCCAAGGTCACAGCTGAGGAGTGGGGGATGAAGGCCAAGGGAACTTCCTGGTTTGCAGGGGCCCTGGCCCCCAAAACATAAAATCGGTGGCTCCAAGTAGGAAGACCCCATGTCTACCACTCTGCCCTACCCACTCTTCAGGGGCCCTGCTGGTCCCAGACTGGCCTTGCCTTCCTCATCTCAGGACTGTCCAGCAGCCTGGACTCCTGCCCAGCTATGGAAGGCCTTCTGAATGCAGCCACTGCCTCCCCAGCCTCAGTGGAGCAGACAGGTCTGGCCTCTGTACCCCTCCTCTGCCCCTGGACCTGGTGCAGGCTCAATTTCAGCATCTTTGACCAAACAGAGTCCCCTCCCTTACTCTGGACCTCCTTATGCCTCACACTGGGGAGTGACAGGCTAAATCTCAGCTCTAGGCGTGAAGGGTCCCCTGATCTCCTGGCTGTGTGTGGACTGTGTCCCTCAAGTCCCTCTGATAAGCATGCCCCCCACAAAAGTGCAGAAGCCCTGAGGTCTGCGTGCCCTTGGTAAGAAACTCACAATGCCTGCACCCTGTTCTCTGGGCCTTCTGCCCCAGTGGACAGCAGGCGGAAACGGAGGTGTCCAAATCCAGGTGTGTATGGCCCGCCTTTCTCCCAGCCCTTTTTATCACACCAAATGGGGTCTCCATGGAGTCAGAGCCTAGACCTTCCCCTACCCCTCCCACGAGGGACAGGTGTGTGTGGAGAGGGGGCCCAATGAAGACGGTAGGGTGGTACTGTTTGCCCCTGTCCTCTAGCCTCCACCGCAGGGTCCTCACAGGCGCCCCACTAAGGTGCCCCCACTCAGGGTCCTTCCACCAGGGCCCCCAATGCAGGGTGGGGGCTGAGGATTCACCCACACCTCCAGCGCACCCAGAAGGCTCAGGTTCGGACATACTTTAATTGGCTTTTATCTCCAGAATTCCCTGCCGGTGCCTGGGCTCTAAGGTTCTCCCCGCTCCCTCCAGTTCTGAGGTCAGACTGGACAGTGGAGTGCCCAGGATGAAGGTCTCCAAGCACAAGGCAGGGGGTCTCCCAGCCAGGGGTCCAGGAGGCCGGGGCCTCCCCCTGACACAAGCAGGAGGAGGGTAAGAACAGAGCCTTTTTAATAGGAAACACTGGCCCTGCCCTTCCCAATCCGGGGCCCCGGTGGGCAAGCCGATGGGCTGGGCGTTGGCCTCCAGGTCACTGCAGTGCAGGTGGTGAGCGGGATTCCGGCAGGGGCGCTGACAGCGAGGAGTGGTCGAACAACGGGTTGCGCACTTCCATCTCCCCGGTCTGCCAAGGCGGTGCTAGATCAGGCCCGCAGGCGCGGGAGGGCAAGGGGTTGGGCGGTGCCCTGTGGGGTGGGAGGCAGCGCTCGGGAGGAAGCTGCCTCCCGCTGGTAAGGCCGCTTTCTGCGGCCCCAGGCACTCACCGGGGCCAGGCCAGGGCACTCGTACACTGTGAAGTCCCCGTCTTCATTCTCCTCGTCTGAGGACGCGGAGTCCAGCTCCTTGGGAGGCTCCTTGTGCCTGGGTGGGGGTGGGATCGCTGGGTCCTCTGAGCACCCTCCAGGGGCCAGCGGCCCAGACTAGAGGCGGCGCTCAATACACCGTTGCTCAGGGTGGGAGCAGCCGGGTTGGGTCTGGGGGCTGTGG
>PVHX01020613.1:0-31645 GCA_004024805.1 Geosciurus inauris
TGGCCTGGAAGAGACCTCCAGGACACCCTGGCCATGCACACTGATTTCAGACTTCTTTTCCAGAATGGCAGGAAGTAAATCTATGTTATTTATAAGCCACCTGGCCTGCAGGACTTTGTTAGAGCAGCCAAGGCTAAGGTAGGCCTTGAGCCTTAAACCTCCCCATGAGGCAAGGGGAGGCTTGGCAAGCCTTCGGCACAGCTGGCACCCAGCTCAATAATTTCTAAACTTGGGAAAATAACTGGACTCTTCAATCATACGCAAGTAGTGGCAGGAGCAAGATTTGTGTCTAGATCTGTCTAACACCACTCTTCACCGCAGCATGGTGACTCATATTTTCCATAAATATTGATCTATAATACAAAATCAATAATGCCAAAATCTGCCATTTCAAAAAACATCATGTAGCAATTATGGGAAGTTAATTAGTCACTCCTAGATCTCCAATAAGGCTGAACTAAGATTTTAAACAGAAATCTAGTTCCACCAATTCACATTTGATATATTACTAGCATGTTAAAATATTTTGAATTGGACCATTGTACTGCTTTTGGACACTCCAAAGGTCTTTCTAGGTTAACACTTTTTTATTGTCTCTACCAGGAACAAACCTTGATTTAATGGTCTGTGTCTGTGATAAAGCTTAAATCACCACCACTCTCTTTCTGAGCTATAAAGTTATGTGACTACACAGGATGAAAAATTCCTCTCCAATTACAAGCAGTCTTTGCTTGCAAGCAGAACCAGCTTGGGGCTTGTCCCTGAGAGAGGAGCTTCCTAGGCTGGTGCATAACTCCCATGCAGGATTAGACAGCCCTGTAGAAAGGAGGCTGCATGAGCTCATGTAGTCCAGTGCCTCAAAAGGCAAGATCCTCGCTTCCAGAACAACTGGACCCAGGTCTTGAACACCAGCTGGAGTCATGTCTGTCTCTGTCTCTGCTGCTGTTGTCTGAGTTCATCCTTCTAGGCTATGGTTCTCCACTAAACAGGAGAGAATAGTGCCCACAGGTAGTGCTCATGGTACCTTACAGCTCTGATCAGAGAGAAGAGGTAGCCATTCCCATTAATTCCAGTTAGAAAAATATAGCCTTGACCATGGCCTCTCCTGCCCCAAGCACTCTTGGCCCAGGAAAGAGGAATTGTGACTGTCAATCCCAAAGAAGCACATGGCTGGTGGAGGAGATGGAGGAGGGTGGTGTCACCCACAAGGACAGGGGCATTCTTTGCGGCTGTCATAATAATAAATGTCCATTGCATCTGACCACAGGACCAGACCCTAAGCTGGATATATAGAATACAGCTTATAGAAGTTTTCAGTAAGTAAAATTTCTAAATTAACGTGCCAAATATTTTCTCTTATCAATAATTCTGGAAACCTTGTGTTGACAGTTTATTGGAAAACTGTAATTTAAGGGAGAAATTGTAATCATTTGTCATTCTGCAGATACCACTGTCAGTGGATACCAGAAAGCCCGCAAGTTAAAGAAAGACCACAGAAAGTATCTTTTCTCCTTGCCCTAGTCGTGTTGTAGACAAAGGTACCTAAGGCAACCAGAATAAGTGAAGTCTGCCTTTGTAATTCCACCATCACACTGGGCCGCCTCCCTCCACTGGCTCTCCCCCTCTGTTTCTTTGCCTTTGCAGGCTCCCAGGCCCTACCACTTGATCCTCATCAGAATTAGCAATAAGAACTGGTTTAGCCAGGTACCAGTCATTTAATTGCTGTTGTGACTTTCAAATATCATTCTCTAAAAAAGCTGCTAACCCCAACTCTGATACTAATCCCATCCTGCAGTAACAGAACACTATGAAGGATGTTTCCTGATTGCATGGACTTGTGGTTAAAGCTTCAAATCTGAAATTAGTGGATAAAAAAATCTTCCTCTTTTACAAAGATGCTAGATATTCATGATAGAGGGGAGCAATCTGCTTCTGCAGCCTCTAATTTAAGAGAGAAGACTCGCAGAGAACTCTGATGAGACTGAAGGGTTGGATTGTTCAGGGAGAGGCATCTCCCTCTCTATTTAGAGCCTGTTGGATTATAGAGAAGTGTAGGCTCCCCCAGGGGTACCTCTGGATGGGAGATTAAAAAAATACCAAGAGATCCCCACATGGCTCTGGATAGAAGCCATAAATGAAGAGAGACTGTTGTCTGACTCTTGTACAGAGTCATCTAAAGGCTGGAGCATGGATGGAAGTGCCCATGACCGCCAGGTAAAAAGAGGCAACCAAGAGAAGGCCACTTGTACCACGTGACAGGACAAGGAGAAGGAGATTCCCCAAGAATCAAGTGGGTAGAGATCCAACCCTGCAATTTCAATGAAGGATTGTCCAAGAGAACTGCCTGCCAAGGAAAGCAAAGGAAAGGTTGCCCCACCCAGCAAGGGGCGAGGGTGGTGCCCTACCATTTCATGCTGATCAATGGAGACCCATGCTCCGTTCTTACCCTTCATTACATAGTGAAAGGCTTTTCTCTTGGAGAAGGAACTTGAAGAAAACTGAGCAAATGAGAGGAGCACTAATTACTTACCAAATAATCTGTGACAACAGCTACTTTCCATAATCTGATTCTAGAAAATTACAGGCTGGAGATTATTGACATTTAGTTCAGACCTTAAAGGACTAGGAGATTTTGAAGAGTGGAGGAGAAAGGTAAAGCCATTGAAGACAATGACCTGACCTGAGTAGAACCACAGAGGTGAGTTCACACCAAGACGGATGAACTGGTTTGCATGGAGTCTTGGCTCCATAGGGAGTTACTGTCCTTACGGACGGTTAACACCAAGTTCCTGTCCATGTTAACACCAAAGATACTTTGTGGGGTCTGCATCTGGTATGTTTAATTTGAATCTAAAAATTTGGATTTTATTCTTTAAATAAAGCTTTAGAAGGCTTCTGAGCGGCAGATTATAGGATCCTATCTGTTCTAGGAAAATCACTCTGGCGTCCAATTACACTGTCCAGAACAATCAGGAGTAGAAAGAAATTAAATACAGTCCCTATCAGTTCTCTATCCCAGTCCCTACCAGAAGGATAGCAGGAGCCTGTCATGGCTCATCAGTCTGCCCCCACTTCATTCAGCATGGTCCTTCCTTACTTCTGCAATTACAGGCAGAAAAGAGAAATTGTTAAAATAAATGTTACTGTGATGAGTCTCCCCACCTGGAGAAGCTCTTGTACCCAGACAAGAACAGAATCTCACACACATTTCTCTTGTTCACACCCAGTTAAATTCCTCCATGAGGGTCCTTATGTGGACTGGGGAAGTTTCCTACATATTCCTCAAAAATAATACTTGGTGTGGTACATTTCTCCAAAGCACGATTTATTTTATCATGTGTTTGGGGAAGGGCTGTCAGTTACCCTTGCAAAGGCTTCCTATGAGATGTGGCAGTTAGATCAAATTGGATACCAACCCAGACATCCTGAAGAAGAGAAAAATCAATGTAAATAAATGTAATTTCTAAATAAAATATGCTTTTACCTAATTGAAAAGTCATTATCAATTAGTCAAATACAACTTTAATCAGACATGAATGATTCAGGAATTCTATATTTAGAAGAACACAGGATGGCATTTTAAAACCCTCATGTCTCATGCCATTAGCCTTGAAAACCTTTTACCAGATAACTGAGGTGTGATTTTTAATTCCCAGTATCAAACCAAGAATAAAATTATTTTAATTATGGTCAACTGGGTAAGGAACATTGACGGTCTAATTGCTAAGCAGTAATTCTGTATTCTGTCCCTGGGAGACACACACCTGAGCCAAGTGCTTCAATAATTCATTAAAGCACTTCCCTGTGCATCAATTACCAAATCATGTGCCTTGATTACTTTACTTAGGGAAAGTTACCCTTGTGAAAAAAGGCTTTCACCAAGCATCAAAACAGGAAAAATCCTTTAACCTATTATATGTTGATTTCCATAAAAAGAATATAAAACCATACAATAGCTCTCAACTCTGTGCCAAAAGCAGTATGCAAAATGATTACAAGGGCTAGAGCTTGACCAACATTATACAGAATTATGAGGTATGTGGGTTTTTCTATCTCCCTAATTCTGGATTTGCCAGTAGTTCATTATAAAGAACTGTTTCAATTTTGTTTAAACATCAATATATTTGTGGCCCAGCAACAGATTTTATCATGCACACACACATGATGCAAAATTGGATGCCTTGGCATAGGTCATTTGTGGTTTTAATAATCTATAGTTATTGTTGTATTTAAACACTTTGCCAAAAAATACCAAAGTGAAAAAAATTATAAAAGATAAATCCAATGAACAAATATAAAAATAAATAAATAAGCTCATAGCATATTTCCTTACATAGAGAAGGATTCTATAAATGTCTGTTGGGTGGTATATCAACAAAAAATTAAAAGAAAATGAGGCAAAGGCTTACATTTTGAACATGGGTCCAAAGTTTTTATCCCTGCTGCCAATAAAAAGGGGCAACATTTATTCAACAAAAATTTTCACTTTTTTTCCTGTTCAAATCCACCTTCCTCTGATAAAGGCAATTCTAAGGAGAAAATTGCTGGATTAATGATAGCTTAGAAATATGAATGAGAAAAAGGACAATTCACTGATTGAATAATCAATTCTAAATAGCTGGATACTACCTTCATGGGGTTTACTAACCCATAATAACAAGAAACATCAAGCACATTCACCATCTATAATTACCATCTTTGTCAACAGTCTTCTTGATACTGTAATGTTAAGATGGTTCTAAGGGCCCATGTCAACAAAAGCATCGAGCACAAGAGTAATATAGCTAAGTGGAGCAGTACTTCATTATTATTTCTATGTCTGCTATGAAACGGAATGCTGTCAAAACAGGAACTCCATCTAGTGGATATTGCCATCATTTGTTTGCACAGCATGGTAACAATTTCAATGTCTGGAAATCTCAAAGTGGGAAACAGGAAGCTTGTAAGGGCTGGGAGGTGGGATTCAAGCCCTGAGTTCTGCCAATTCTCCTGTTGCCTCCCACCTCACACATTGTACTTGAGGCTCACTTGAGAGCAGTCAGGAACTTTGAATATTGAAAGAACAGGTCATGGACACGGAGACAATAATTATTCACAGCAACATGGTAGCAAGTATCCAGTGGGCAGAGTCCAGCAGCTCAGTAGTGTGTCCACAGGGACATGTTATGGCCGGCTGTCTCATGAAGATTGCTCCTGGGCAAGCAGGGAAGGAACGCACATTCAGGGAGGGTCTTGGCCACAACTGCAATCTCTTCTTTGCCACCTATTCTCTGCATCTGGAAAATTCCATGAACTTCCTGAAGTCCCCCTCATAAATTCCTTCTTTGTTTAAATGAAGCAGAGTAGGTTCCTTTGGTTTGCAACCAAGGTCTTTAGTTTGTTAGGAGAATAAAATGTAATTTTCAAAAGTGTCATTTTCTGAGAAATGAGGCAGGTTCAAGCACAAATAGTAGACTCAATGGTTTAGAAATGGCTGCTTTTCCCACATGTGGCTCCTCCTTACCTACAATAATTGCCTCTCGTGCCTGTAAATAACTCAGTCACCAAGACTCCACCAAACAATCTGTTTTGCCCTCTGAAAAATATTTTTTGTCTAAAGATAATAGAAAACAGTCATTGAATTTGGGATTAAGTGAAATTTCTAAGTAATCAGCTTAACCCTCATCAGAGGAAATAAATCAATGAGGGAAAGGAAGGGTGAATGCTAAATTAGGTTATCCAGTTACAGAATCTGTCAATAAATGGAGGAAAACTTAACTAATTTAGAGTTCATTTTATTCCACATGCTATAAAAAGACCAACTGGCTTTTTAATTTTGAGGTAGTTATTGCAGGTTGTTATAACATCCAGAGAGTTCACAATAAAGGGAATGAATATGACCGACATAAGTTTATATTTTGCTTCAATATAAAGGTCATAAAGCATAGGGGTAGAAAGTCTACAGTGCACACCCTTAAGGAGGGGATCCAAGGTCACAGTTCTGAGCTGTGACCCAATACCAGTGCATCACAGTCACCGAAGGCTGCCAAGGTGGTCACACCTGGTATTTCATAGAGGCTGCAAATATTGAAGAATCAGAGACTTTCTGAAATTGCTAATCTAATTCTCAGACAATATTAAACTTATGTAATGCCAATGACAGTATAGAATTCTCTGCTATTATGTGGCTCAGTGCCTGTAGTGTCTGAATATCACTCTGACCTTCTGCCAGTAATCTAATTTAAATAAAAATGTGCTATGTTCTTAAGACTGTTGATTAAACTATGAGCCATTGTAGAATCAGAGCAACATAAAAGTTTAAAGAGAGTGATGTGCACATGTGTGTGAGTGAGAAAGAAAATGTGGGCAATATCTGAGGTATACTGTAAATGTTTTTCTGAAAATTGGTTTGAGTTCAATTTTTTAATGCCGTAAGTCTGGTAGGTTTTCCCAGAATTGATACATCTTTCAGTGCTTATGGATGAGTTCTGTCAAAGTTTTAGAATGCGTAGCTAGTTCTGAAAATACAATACCTGGTTCAAAATGTTGAACTCCATTTCAGGTAAAGAGAGTTTAGTCTAAACATCAGAAAACCTAAAACTTCTAACAAAAGAAAAATTACTCTTTCTTTAAAAAAAAAAAAAAAAACAGAAAGGATAATCTCTTGACACATAACAGAGGATTCTTTTGGAAGAGACCTAAAAACAAAGTCTTTTTATGTGAACATTTGCAATGTTTCAAGATTTGAAATGAAAGTACATAATATTGACAGTCAAACTTCTGAGGACTGTTGTCTTAACCTTGATAGGTACAAACCTCATTCAAACTCTACAATCAAAATCAAATGCTTTAAAATATTTTAATATTCTTAGCACTAAAAGTAAACACATCCTCAATGAGTGAGTCAGTTGTATCCAAAAAAAGAGGGGAGACTATTAAATATAACTAAAAATATCAAAGCCAATTTTCCAGTTTATTTTTCTACAGTGTTCTATTTTTGAAAGTATGAAAGTTTAGCTTTTGGTGTGTATTTTATTCCCAAATTTTGAGTAAATGTAATTATGATAGATAATTTTAAGTTACTTCTTAATTGCTATTCAGATGATTGTTACATAGAAAGTCTCTAAAGATTGAGTTCAAATTCTACTTCCAACTTAGTTTTAAATCCATCCATTGAATCCATTTTAAGTCCTTATTCTTTTTTTTTTTTTTTTAATATTTTTTTAGTTGTAGATGGACACAATGTCTTTATTTTATTGCTTTGTATGTGGTGCTGAGGATCGAACCCAGGGCCTCACGCATGCGAGGCAAGCGCTCTACCGCTGAGCCACAGCCCCAGCCCAAGTCCTTATTCTTGATCTCAAATATTCTGAGCATTTCTTTTCCCTTTCCCCCAACTGTCCTATACAATACAGTAGTTTTCGTAAGAGGGAATGCAAATCTGCATCATTCTCATCTATGATTGCTGGTCCTTTCTCTGAACCTTTCTTTATGTCCTTCATTCTGCTTCTCCAACCACCCCTTCATTTGTTGACTCAAATAGCAGCATTTACTGAGCAGCTACTATGCACTTGGCAGTATTTTAGGTACTTGGGAGACAAAGATGAGACACAAATCTGCCTCTAGCAGCTTAAAGTCTGTTGTGTAGAAGGAACACATACACAGAATGCCAGATCACCAAGTATTTAGATGTTTTTAAATGGCATAAATATAATTGGCTCAGTGTCTGGGAAATCAATATTTCTGTTAGAGACAAAGATAAATGCTTCCCAGGGACCCTTCAATGAAGAACTTGCCCCAGATGCTGACAGCCAGGAATGGATTCCCAGCCGCTATCCACCCTCCTGGAATTGCCAAACACCCTTGTTCAGAATATGTTTATGGGAATGAGCCTGGAGGACATTATACTGAGTGAAATAATACAAGCAAAGAAAGACAAATATGATGTATTTTCATCCAGATGTGGAAACTAGAAAAGTTGACCTCATAGAATAGACTAGAATAATGAACACCAGAGCCTAAGAAGATGGGTGTAGATAGAGGTTGAACAATTGATTCCAAAATAAAATTAGAAAGAATGAATAAGTTTTACTGCAGGATAAATATATTTCATAATAATTTATCATATATTTTAAAATAATAGAAGAGAGAATTGTGAATGTCCCCAACACAAAGAAATAATAAATATTTGAGGTGATGGAATGATTTTATCATTACACATTGTACACATACATGAAAATATTACCCTGTACCCCATAAATGTGTACAGTTATTATGTGTCCATTGAAATAGAAATAAGTAGGTCAATAAATAAAGGGATGCGCTTGCCAGGGCAACCCACATTCAATCATTGATTAAAGGCATGACCATTTATGCCAGCACAAAGCTCCCCATGGGTCCACTGTCCTTCAGGCATATATGCTACTCAGTTCTCTGTGTTCCATCCTGCTTCCTTCTCACCCACCTACTCCCACAAGTTTTGATTTCTGAAAAACATGCTACCAGATCTGCTTCCTGGAGAACACAGCTGGCAACATTTTTAAATGGACTTTTTCTAAATAGAGTTTTTTAAATGAACTATGGCCCTAGCTTTGTTGCTGGAGAATGAAATCCTCAAGAAGGTACTATTGGAGGTTCCTGCATCAAACAGAAGAACAACGATATTGACAAAAATGATACTAGAGATAGCTAAGATTGACAGTTTACCCTGTATCAGGCACTGTTTCCAGTGTTCTATATGCACCTGCTCATTTAACCCATAAGCAATTCTGTACACAGATATTTTTTAAAATCTCTTTCAACTGATGAGTAAAGAAGATGAAAAGACAGTGAAGTATCTAACTGAAGGCCACATCTCTATTCAGTGGCTCCCAGGTAGCTCCGACCTGTGATCCCTTAACTACTGTCTTAAACCATTTCTCTAATTCTCTGATACCCTAACAACTTTTCATAGGCTCATTTATAATGACAGTGAAATTGCACATTTTAGAGGCTCTCTTAGATAATATGACTACTATTCATTATCACATGTCTGCTCTGTAGTAAGCCCTGCATAGCTTCAGCTTATTGTCATAGCATCACCATGAGTTAGAATTAAGGCTTGGTTGTTCCAAATAAGAAAACAGGTTCATATGAACTATGTGAGTTACCCAAAGTATAGAGTTCATAAGTAGCAGACACATTCTCAAATCTAGTACCTCTGTCTCCAAAACAAAATATCTAAAAATTTTATTATTTAGATGTATCTAAACTATGCTTAATATATGAACTATACTTAACCTAAAAATAGGTTGAAACAATCACCATCCATGAGGTCCACTGTTTTAGTTGTGTCACCTAAGACACCTTCCTAACATCCCAGAATCTTGGAAAATAGCATCTGACCCTCTGTACTTTGACATAGCTACAGTTATGATCCAGAACTTTCTTTCAAAAACGTAGATGACTTTAACAGAGTCAATCTTCATGTATTCTTTTAGGGCCTCCCTGACAGTAAACCAGAGCTTTTAGTCAAATAAAGAGGAATCATATTCTTCAATTTAAGCCCAAACAACTTGAATGAACATGTACATGTTTGATTATATTTTCAAGGTGTTAATACAAATTCTTGAAAGTCCCAGTTCGTGATGTATAACAATATGATATCAAAACATGCTCTTTAAAAATGAATTTAATTTTGAAGAGAACACTGACTAATTGATTAAATCTAGCAAGTAGAAGTCATTCCTAGAGCTAAGGAATTGGCCACTGGGTTTGGGAAGATGGGAGGAGGGGAAAGTAAGAAGTTTCCATTACATCATCTTTTTTTATGGGGGACAGAATTACATAAATTTGTCACTTTGGGAAACAAATTCCTCCTGACCAAAAAGACCCCTGAATCACTTCACTATAACCAAAGGAAGCTGTGAGGGAAGAATGGCTCTAAGAGCCAGTGCACCATGCCAGCATTTTGGTAACAGGAACAAATGAACAGAGAATAACAGTTTCTACATGGCTCACTGCTTGACTCTAAAAATGCACTCACTCTGTCTCGATTATTTGCTGCCTGACAATTGTTCCCAGCAGTGAAAGGCAAGCTCACCCTCTGGGAATGGGTTCAAATATAAATGACTGAGAGCCTTGTTAAAGGTCTACTATAGCTGACACCCCTTCCCCTCAACCCCTTTCCCCAAGGGGCACTTCATTTTCACTTTATTACCTTTTTCCCTCCAAGGGAAGATTAAGGTCCAGAAAAAGAAAATGTCATTATAAATGGAAGTTCTTGATCATGGGCCAAAATTTCTGTCCTATCTCACCTCCTACTCCCAACCCTTGCATTCTGGCTCTTTCCAATAATATACTTTCCTAAAATTGCAGAATCCCAACCCACTGTTTTGATATTTGAACATGGCTTGGGTTATGGCATTGTTCAACCTCAGATGAACAACCCTTAATGAACATGTACAAGCCCTGGAAAGTATTGCCTCATTGTCTGTTTACTCTGCTTTCAACATGACAGCTGACAGCCTCCTGTGCTGAGGGAAAGGAAAGGCCACGGCTTCTGAGAGCCATAAATGGTTTACTTTACTTTTCCTTCCCTGCGAAAGTCAGATTCACTCATCCAGCATTGTCTTCCATGATGCGGTGTTGTGAAAATTGCAGTCAGCTGGCTTTCCTGGGAGAGTTAAAACAGAGAAATCACAATGACAAGAGCCTTATTTTTTCAAAAACCAAAATAAAAATCATGAATGCCTCACAGAAAAAAAATGGAGAATCTGCTTGAATTAACCCTTCACAATGCACTTCTGGTTGGCAGCCTAAATTTGAAAGAGCCATGTAATAGGAATAGAGGGCTTAGACTCTGCAAAATAAAATCTCTGTCCATCCTGGGCGCTCTGAGCCCAAGGTGGTGTGCTTAATGCCAGACAGTATCATGGTTTTGATACCATCGGTTATTGGTAACGAGTTCTGCTTCCTTACATGTTGAAGTTTGAACATTACAGAAGCACACGGAGGCAAGCATATAATGCAGGGTTTATTTAAAAAGTAGTAACACAGACTTGTCCTGGGAGGGAGAAGGAGGCCATCTCTGGTATCCCAAGAAGTAAGGGTGTCCTGCCCCTTTTATACAGCCTAGACTTTCTTTGTTCTCCTGCCTTCTTCCCCCTTCTCTCTCTCCTTTCTGTGTGTGTGACTAGGCCCAGGAGATGGCCCTGACCAGATGGCCAAAAGGTGAGAAGCTGATGGGCAGAGGAAGGGCCAAATGGCGTGATCCAGGCAAGAAGCAGCCCAGAAGACATTAACTAACAACTTTTATAACTCCCTGTAGGGAGGGACAATTCCTGGCACAGGTTACCATAGCAACAGGTTAGCGCAGGGGCAGGTTATCTTGATAAGGGTGGAAGAAAGGCTCTGAAGACATTAACATTTCAATTTCTCAGGGGAGGTCCGCAACTTCCCGGACCCAAATTGGCCTCCATTCTCTTGATCCCACCAGATTGCCTATCTACACCTACTGTCTGTCTTTAATTCTGACTTCAGTTTCCATGGTGGAGAGACTGGGTAAGATGGCAGCTTAGCTGGACATTGCAACAACTGATCTTCAAAATCTCAAAATCATATCCGCCTACATTATATGACTTGATTCTCACAGCAACCTTGTGAAGTTGTAGAGCAGCTGATAGTATCTCCATTTCACAGAAGAAAACCACTGAAGCCCAGAAATACTCAAATTATTTCTCAGTTTAGAGTGGGAAAGCTAATATTCAAGTGCAAATCTTCTTCCAAAGCTAACATGTTTTCCACTCCCCACACTGGACTTCAGTGGCATATCAAAGTCTGTAAGAGTTTCTATTTAATTTTTCTTCTGTTATCCTAAATCTGTATTCTTAAAAATGTCAAAAAATGAGGTTTATCTTCTTTGGCAATCAAAATGGTGACTGCATGAGCGTCAGTGTATTAGAATTAACATTCTTTTAAGTGAGAAGTTGATTTACCAAACACTATTTAAATTAAAGAGATACTAAATGTGGCAGTGTTCTCACTCCAGCTGCCACAGGTCAATTGTGCAAGCTCTTTATTGCCAGTTTATAATCACCAGAGACTTATTAACCTCTGAGAAGAGTTTTAAGTTTTACACAAAGCAAAATGAAAAAAAAAAAAAAGTCCTAATAGAAAGCAAAATTTGAAGCAAAGATGAAATAAAAATAAGATTCACCTTAGTCACATGCACATAAAAATGCTTTTTTTTTTTTCCCTTAATCAGATTTCCTGGGCCTTAGAGACCCTAATCCAATAGATCTCAAGCACATTCCAGAAATATGCACTTTCACATGGCTCCCC
This sequence comes from Geosciurus inauris, assembly GCA_004024805.1. NCBI lineage: Eukaryota > Metazoa > Chordata > Mammalia > Rodentia > Sciuridae > Geosciurus > Geosciurus inauris. Next base: position 12,301 of record PVHX01020613.1, read on the forward strand.
ACTCACTCCTAGAAATACATTGGCCAGTGGTAGGAGTGCTTGGGGAGGAAATGGGTTTCTAGATAAGAGTCAAAATTTGGATTTGCAAGATAAGACCAAGTCACCCTCTCTGATATTGGCTTCGAATGGGAGCATTGCTAGCAGTAATTTATAATTAAGTTATGCCTTCAAAAATCATTGAGACTGATAATAATTTAGTGGATAATAATTTGCCGAGCTTTTAGCTTGATGTCCCCTCATTGCCTCTTATTATTTGTAGTTCCAATAAAACCTCATTTACAGAGATCTTAGGTGGACTGAAGTGAATTAATAAAACAACAGTTTGGAAAAACAATAAGATTTTTTTTTACCATCAAATCAACAAACGTTTTTATTTACATGTTCATTTGTAGTACATCTGAGACACACAAATTCATATATATCTGTAGGAATATAAATTTGTGTAATGTTTAAATTGGACTAGAATGTATTTTAAAAATTGGTACCTAAAGTTTTCAAAATGGTCATATTCTGACTCAGAAATATAAGTTCTATCTTAATGAAAAGTATGCATTAATATCTGTACAAAAATACATATATAGGGGCTGGGATTGTGGCTCAGCGGTAGAGCGCTTGCCTTGCATGCATGAGGCCCTGGGTTCGATCCTCAGCACCACATACAAAGCAATAAAATAAAGACATTGTGTCCATCTACAACTAAAAAAAAAAAAAAATACATATATAATGGTGAACTTTTTACAAGCCTAAAAGTCCAGATAGGGAGATTGATATGTTAATTTTGATACATTTCTATTAAGCATGGAAAGTGTTATCAAATTGTAAATGCTCATACCATCTATTATTCCTCTCAGCTGAGCTCTGTCCCTCAGTTCCAAGGCTGGAGGAGTTCCTACCTGGGAGGGAAGAGCATATGTTCTTGGTATTCTCAGTTGGAATTTATAATGCATTTTCCTAAAGAAAAAAAATATTATAAAGTCAGTGTGTTCCCAATTATTAGAAGCCTACTTAACGTAAACCTCAAAACTTTAGCAAGAACATGAACCTTAGAAAATATAATAGTATTTGATAATATCAAATCTAAAACTATTACAATTATTATACACAAAAAGATATTTTGGATTCTACACAACTGACACCTCAAACCTCAGCAGCTCATTATCCGTCCTCTGTAGATATTCACAGAGGATGACCAGATGCCTTTTTGAATAATTTCCAAGAAAAATGTGAAACACAAAATAATTAAGATAACTGTCAATTTAACCCTCAAATAGTATTATTGAACAAGAACTGCAGTGAGTTTTTCTGTAATAGGGAAAAGAAAATGAGAGCACCCTTATATAGTGGATTTCAGTTTATTGTTTTAAATAACAATTATCACGTGAAATTGCTAATGTAGTAGCATGAGTGGACCTGTGCTTTTATGAAGGAGTTGAAATCATTACTACCATTGCTAATCAATATCATACCATGTTATTTGCCTATAGTAATTCCATGTACCCTGGGGATTCAATAGTTGATAAAATGGAAATTTTAAGTCTTACCATTTATGATAAATTTAATCCCAAATATAATTCTGACTACCCCAATTTTCAGGAGTTTAATGCTATTTACATAACCCTTGCCTTAGGATACTAAGTATAATTTTTTTTATCTGTTACCACATATTACATTTCTTTCTCATTCTTCTCTCTCTCTACATTACTTTTGGCTTAGGTATCTGAGAACTGCACACTGAAAATTTTTCTGCAAATATGTCACAATCACTTTTGTACTCATTGGCATGGAAGGGCAATAACAATGTGATTACATTTTCTTTTGCCTATAGCTTCAAAGCAGCCACTTGACCTATAGGTCAACCAGGAGCCATACTTTTTCAGAGGTTTGTAATTTCAAGGGTGAACATGGTGTTGCCTTTCCCTTGAGGGATTTATTTGAGATAAATCTATCAAGCTTATTTGAGTTCTTACCAACTATCAACTATGGTCTCGAAAATATGTTTTTCCTTTTTTACTCCTCTTAGGATCTAGCAAAATGTTCTATTACATTATAGAGCTCTAAAACAAATCATATTTTAATAATTCTCTCAGCCCAGGTAGATACAGTTAAGAGATACACACAAATGAGTTTGTGCATATCAATTTTCTGTAAACAGAAGATAAAAATTCTGTATGCAGATGTATCTAATATTTATTATTATTATAATTATCTTATGCTAAGTAATTCCATTTGCTGAGACACTTAATCCTACTTCAGCTGCTTAAATTGTTCTCTTATTCACAGAGGTTATGATAAATGCATTATTCAACAAATACTGAATTCCTTTGTGGGTCAGTCTCTATCTTAAGTATTAGCAATTGGGTGGGAAAATAAAATGTTCTCTCCCTTCATTGAGTTTCCAGTCTAACAAATGGATGTTAACTTAATCTTCACACAAATACCTTTTCATATCCCTGCATTTTTCTTAAGGATATAAAGATATCTGTATAAGTCAAGTTCCAAACTTACAAAGCATAAGGGATCCTTAAACTTCCAGGGAGAGTGCATAATTGGAAATATTAGATCGGGTTTTTACATTTTCCATTTTTTTTCCTTCACCAGCCATTAAGTATGGGAATTACCCAAGTTTGAAAAACTCTCTCTCTTTACTGATGCCTCAGCTATCCTTAGGCAATTTTTGATGCATGTCTAGTGATTTTAATTATCTACATAAAGTTGACACATTATTCTTAGTCCAAATTTCTTCTTTGGACTAGATTTCTTTAAATTTGATTGACATATCCAATTGTCGTCTTCTCTTGAGATATCTTTACATTATCTCAAAATGCATCACCTGTGTCTTGTGTGCATAACCCTGACAATAGGGCCCTCCTGAGCTGCTCCAGTTCCTAAATAAAGACATCGATTGTCTGAAGCCTCAGATCTGAGCTTATGTACAACTTCCTCAGTGTGGTCTTATCTGAACACCCCTGCCATCATTCTCTCCTGCGTAACACCTTCTGCTTTCCTTTCATTGTCCTGTATCTACTACGAGTCAGAGTTACATGTTTGTGTGAATATTAAAGTAATTGACCTAATATATTGATATATGAATATATCATATAAATGACATATATTTATCTTCTAAAAATAAAGTCATTTTAGAAAGCTCTAACTTTAACATAGCCACTATTATAGCCCAAATAGTTCTTAAAACAGACACTCAAGGAAATGGTTAAGTGAATGTAAACCTCCCAATTACCTGGATTAAGATACTGCTAGGAAAAAGAGACCAGTTGCTGAATTCTTGAGCTCTCTTAGCAAATAAATATAAGAGCTCATCTTGAGTCAATGAAGAATCTGGCACACTTGAGAAAGTTTAAGAGTATAGTTGAAGAGTTTGACATCATCTAATGCACATCATAAGATCTCTGTTTTTCTCAAACTTTTTCTCTAGAATAAATAGCATAGAATTTATTTGGGCTGATCTCTTCTGAGAGGCAGAATTGCTAGAGAAAATAGAGAACAAAAATTCTTCTCCAGCTGCCAATAGAAATAGCTGCTAGAATCCTTCCATATGGTTTGCCACTCCCACAGAAACTACTGGAAGATCTACACCAATTATCACCAACAGGAGCAACCATTGACTTTTCTTTCACCAGGGGCCACTGAGAGCAGCTACCAGTGAGAATCATTGTCATTAGGATGGTCACCAAAAACATCTTTTCCAAAAGCCACAGCTGGCAGATTATTGCCAGGAAATACTCCTAGATGACAACTCCTTCAAAAGCAGCTAACAAGAGGCCACAACATTAGAAAAGGGGACTGTGGGAGCCACAAAGATTTTCAGTCCTATTATATTAGTGTATCTTATTTAACTATTGACCCAAGACAAGAGAGATTTCAATTCTTTCAATATATTCCTCTCCTTTGAAAATGAAAACAATTTTTCAAAGACAACTTGATGAAGACTAAGACCCCCCCCAAAACCCTGGAGAAGTGTTCACATTAATTTTAGGGATATTGAACAAGAAACTAGTACATAGAATCCCAGCTGAAGAGACTGCTCAGAGAATAATGAAAATGGAAATCTTTCTTCCAAATGGAAAGAAAGAGTAAATAGAGGCTGAGCATTACTTCTATAAATGTAAGGCTTGGTCTTATTTACCCGTGTAGCCCTAGCAGTTCCTAAAATGTGCACTAAAAAGAAAAATTGAATTAATGAGTAGGAGAATAGACTGAAGAATGGGAAATTGAATGGTTTCCATTTACCTTAAACAATAAGAATACAACACAATTTCTTTCAAGTAGACACAAATAAATTAACAAATTTGAACAGGTAAAATATAGTTGTAATATGTCATTTTTGTTCCCCAAAATTAAAAGATACTTTCTATGATTTTTGTGGTTTTATGGCTTTGTGTAGTAGAACAATAATTCCTCTCATTTTTAACCTACATACAAAATCCAAAGATGAATAGTAGAGAGCTTGTCAAACCATCTGATTTATCTTTCTGACAAGGGATTATTGAAAATTTTACAAGAAAATAGATTAGTCACAACATGCAGATATGGGTTAGAGTGTAGTAAGGGAGGAGCCACATCTTTACTCAGGTTGTAGAGAATCTTGAGGGCCTAGCAAACATGTCACTTAATTTCTTTCTGGAGATGTGCTACATCTTTCCTCTTTAGACCATGTGAAAGCATACACCTTTTGGAAGGGAAACTGGGCTTATCTTACTTGGTCTAGCATAATTGGGTTAGAAATTTTCACAGACGAAAAAGGACACTCCTTAAAGCTTAGCAGGTGAAAAGAATTATATGAAGGGCAAGAGCCACCCGAGGAACACAGCATAAGATAGGCTAAAATTGTCCTCTTAGTATTCGTGGCACCTTAGCCTGAGCTGTCCTTGGGTAGGATAAAAAATTAAAGTTATTGGTCTTTCAGTATTGTATTTTCAAAATGAAAGAGTAATAACTGACCACAGAGAAATATGATTTAATTAAAAGTTCATAAACTTTAGGTTAGACTCCAGTCCACAGAGAGATCTTGTATAGCATTCAGTCTATAAGGCAGGATAAATACAGATTATACTTAACAAGAATCCAGAATAGATAGAGCAGAGGTAACTTTTCTTAAAATCCTGATGTGTGTATATATTAGGGGAAACAAATATTTTCTTTCTCCCCCATTCACTCTCAACACAAAATGCTTCACCTCTGATGACTAAACTGGGGATTTTTCCCCATTAGCCACTAAGTCTCCATCAGATACCATTTGGGTGTCTTATAATTTATAATTTAGGGGATGAATGCCACAAGACTGTCCCCTACTTCAGACACCAAAGTCAAATCTCTGGGACTTGTGCTTCTGACTAACTATACATTGAGGATTCCCTGATCTCCTTCTGGGGTTCTATTAATTTGCCAGACAGCTTCAAGAACTCAAGGAAATGCTTTACTTATACTGACTCATTTATTAAAATAGATATTAAAATGTTATAGGAAAAAAAACAGAATAAGTGGTACCTAGGGCAAGGTACAGAGGACAAGGATCAGGGCTTCCAAGTCTTTACCAGGTACACCTCCTTCCAGACATCTCCATATGTTCAGCAATTCAGAAGCTCTCCAAACCCTGTAATTCAGATATTTTTATGGAGATTTTATTACATTTAAGATCCACTGACATTTTAATTTCCAAGCCACTTCTCTCTCCAGAAATTGGGACCTGGGACTGAACATTCCAAGCTTGTAATCATGGTTTATTCTTTCTGATGACAAGCCCTCCATTCAGGAGCCCAAAAAGGGTTGCCCTATTAGAACAAAAGACTCTCCTCCAACTTAGAAAATTTCAAATATTTGGGAACTCTAAGTCAAATGTTTCTATCATTCAGGAAATTAAAAAAGTCTTAAGAGTTCTGTGTGAGGAATTGGGATCAAACATCAAATATTAGAACATGAGATTCTCCTAGTACCGAAGAGCTCAGGAAATTAGAAGAGTTTTAGGAAGTCCATACCAAGAATTGGGAGGCAGAGACCTATATTTTTTTCATTATTTTACTATATATGACCTAGAATCAAAATTATTCATAAATAAATATGTATGTTTACAGTCAAGAACTTCTGTTAAGGAGAGGATCATATATTTATCCTAATCTGGACAGGCACAGACAAAATATTGATGTCTCCACTGTAACAAGGTAGTTGACAATGTACAGAAGATGAAAAGAAATTGGGGAAGACTTAGTTATAGGACCAGTCACAAGTTGGTTTACAGGAACCCAGCTTAGTGTCCAAAGGGGCAAAGTATACTCTGATTTGATTCAATGCCCATTGGTATCCAAACGGACTCATATGATCAGGAATAGGTAGGTAGATGGCTCAAAGCAATGTAAGTTCTAAGTAGCTCAGACATATAATGTCAGTGTTCAAATAACCTGACTCTATTATCCAGTTAGACCAGATAGCTGGTAGCAAGGAGACCAAGGGGAAAGGACAGCAAAATCTAGACCACAGGCAACAGAAGCAGTGTTCAGGAATGGGGACCACTTTAGTCGAAGCCCTGGCAGTATGGCAACTTCAGATTTATCCACCAAGGAAGATCTTAGACACTGTCTTCTGATTGGAGACTTCTCTTGAAGCTACATGTACAAAGCATTTTAATTATAATAGCCCTTCTACAGTAACCTCAGTGTTTCACAGGTTCAAAGCATTTGGCTTCTTTTCACTGTAATTCCAATGACGTGTTTGAGGGGCAGTCTTAATCTAGGGCCATGAAAATGTTTGAGAAACCCAGGCTCCCTCCATTGTGAAACTCCATCTACCCCTATGGCTTCAGAGCAATCTCTTCTTGTAGTAGAGAGAAAAGTAATGTAGTAAATCACATGAAAAACCAGTAGGCTAAGCCCTGGAAACCTATTACTTCTGCCCACATTCCACTGACCTGAATTCAGTCACATGTTCACAAACAAATATGGGGAAAGAGACTGCTGGACATACAGTCCCTGGCCAAGTAGTCACTTCCCAGCAATAGAGTCTACCATGAAAGAGGAGCACAGTTCCTTGATGAATAGCTAAAAGTCTGCAATTCTGTATTTACTTAGAGCACATATGTGTTTGGGGAAGGGGAAATTCGACAACAAGAAAGCAATGGGGCATAGATATAGTAAATGAAAATAAAAATAGCTTCTAGAATGGAAATATATTTATATTTTTGAGACTATAGATATTTATGAGTTGAGTTTATTTTTAATGAGCATGTTGCCGTTGATATCTATTTATATGAATTAACACCATGTTACTAGTAAAATGGATCAAAGAAAGAGAATGATTGCAAAAAAAAAAGATGTAAGTCCATTTGAACCTATCCCTTGGGTGTATTATGATAAATGATGCTTTAAAGAATATTCTAGGAAAAATCACATAAGAAATAAATATATTAGAAAAAATAGAAAAATAATATTTACTGGGTTAACTTTGGGTTAAGCACTATGCTAGGTGTCTTAGTTATCTAATGCTAGGTAAGAAGAGTTCCATGAACTTAGCAACTTAAAATGACACACATTTATTATCTCAGTTTCTGTTGTCAGGAGTCCAGCCATGGTTCAATTTGATATGGTCTTACAAGATTGAAATCAAGGTATAGGCCAGGTTACAGTCTCTTCTGAGACTCTACTGAAAGTTTCCACTGGCAAGTTCATTCAAGTGGTTAGAAGGAATTCAGTTCCATATGACTGTAGGGTTAAGGGTGTCAGGTTTTTTTTAGCTGTTAGTTGGAAGCTATCCATAATCCCTTGCTGTAAGAGACTCCTCTCACATAGCTACTTGCTTCCTCAAGACCAAGAATAGAGGAACTCCAGCAAGATGGATGCTACTGTCTTCTGCAACATCACCATGTAATCACATCACCTATATCTTGTCACCATTGCCATGTTCTCTTAGAAACATTCTGGTTGACCCCACAGTCATCATACCACCACATAGTTAGGCAAAGCTTAGAGTTCTCCCTCTACCTCCTTTACCAAATGTCCAGGGATTGCATGCTAATTCCTGCAAAAATGTTCATGAATATCTGACCTCCCAGAGTAGCTCTTCATATTTGGAGGTTATAATTCCCCCCTACCCACCTACTCCCCTAAGTGCCCAATACCTTATAAGGAGACTAGCTAACTAATCAGATAAACTAAATTGTGCTAATAACTTATTGCATCCTGCCACTTCAGCAACATATTTGTATTGTTGAAAGGGCACTGTGAGAAAGAATATCTGCCAGATTTATATTCCTAATATAATTTTTATGTTTTGCTATATGGAAACCTGCTTTCCAAAGCATACTCTGCCCAAGTCTTATGTAGCATTAACAAAGTGATTTAGATCCTTCATAAAATGAGGGAGAAGATTCAATGAACTCTCATATTCTGTCCTGCTCTATGTTTTCACATTTTTTGTTGTTTTATTCTTTCCTCAGTGCCCTCCAATGACTTCTTAAAAGGCAGGTGCCAAATTGTTATCCAGGCACTCGAGTCCCAACATATTTGGACCCAAGTTTTCCTCTCTAGATGTATTCATTACACATATTCCCTGTTTAAGTCAAACACTCCTATACCACATGCATCCTGCCTTGAATGCTTTACCTCTTCCTGCTCCTGCCATTCTTCAAGCCAAGAGGAAGTCTCCCCAGCTCACAACATTTTCCCTTGCTCCTCAGCCCTCCTCCTCCTCTAAATTCCTCTGACTACTCATCTGCACACTCAGTTGGCCCATGTATTGTTAAGTTTTCTGTATCTTTGAATTAATTTTAAACTTCTTAAGCCCAGAAAATACTTTCTGCATCTTTGTATCCCCCACAACCATATAATTATAAACTTTATAAAGCAAAGTTAAAAAAGAAAGCTTCATTAAGTGAATATAACCAAAAGAATGAAAATTTCAGTGAACAGTGTGTGTTGGGAGTCTGCTCTGGGAAACCTTACACATCCTTATAATATACATTCCTGTAAAAGGTTCTCTACTCTCCTAGTAGACTGTCTCAGTACTCTGCTCATCACATAGGAATACCTAATACGTTTCCATCTCCCAAGTTACTCCTTTCAACTAGACCGTCTTTATCCATCCTATATTCACTCAAGAGAACCCTTCTCAGTCTTCAAGGCCAAACTAAATTTCTCCTTCCCTTGTGAAAATTGCCCAAACTTCCCAGCTAGAATTAACTTTTCCTCTTTATTGCTACTATCTTACTTTCTTCCCCATCTCTTCTGGTATTGTCTTATAGTTGGTTTTATGCCTCTCCGAGTTACACAATCAGATTTGAAACTCCTAAGAATGGGAATCATCTCTGTCATGATTTTCATTTTTATCATTCAGAATACCAGGATAGATCCTGCAATAGTAGATGATCCAATAATATTTATTCAATTAACTTGGAAAAGATGTAACATACCTTTATGTTAAAGGTCAATGACTCACTGTGTCTTCTACAGATCGAATTTCAAAGAAACCATACTCCAATCTGAGCAGAACTGTGTTTTATTTATAACAAAGGTAGGAACAGGGATATAGTTCAGTGGAAGAGCACTTAAACCCGTGTTCAATTCCAGCACTAAAAAAAGAAATTAAACAAGAGCAAATAAAAAGTAAAAGAGCCTATCTGAAAGGGACATAATTAAACAAGCGAAAAGCCAGCCGGGAGTCTGAGAATTCTTAGAAACACACACACACGGAATGGCTTCATAAATTATATTTCTAAAATTTGGTTCATATACCACTCTGGTTTGTAGAAGTGGAAGAAATATTGTTTCCTTTTTAATATTTTTGTTTATTTTCATTTATACTAGAAAATATATATATAAAAATTTCAGGTACAGTTTTACTTAGGATGAAGATCAATATTAATTTACTTTGAAAGAAAAAAATTAAGTAAGTCATAAACAGTTCAAATAATCTGAGGTGTAATAGAGGTTGTGAGAAACCTACCCAAATAACTGCAGCTTGAAAAACAGAAACCACCCCTCATTCTGACTGGAGTTGATCAAGGTTATGAGATCTCAGTGGATCTCCCCACTTCTTGGTTCCACCATCTGATCTCAGGCCATTCTTAATTCTCTAAATGTAAATCATTGATTCTCTCAAGGGTTTTTAGCCCCTGAAAAAGGGCTTTAAAAAGTAAATAATCCTTTCAAAAGCAATACATTAGATCTTTAGTCACATTAATACAATTTGTACCAACATCCCTGAATTCCCTCAATATGTAACATTTTATTTTCATGCAGCTGCTTCTGAAGGCCTAAGGCTCAGGTTGTGCTCTGGAGCTTGAGTGATTAAGCTTCTGTGCTATTGCTATAGTGCCTCTCTTCCTTGCAGAGGACTGACTGTTGATTTGCAGCAAGCTTCCCACTGTCTGTGGTACAATTATGATGAGTCAGCTTGTTTTCAGTGGCAGTCTGGAGGGCCAGCTCCAGACAAGCCTTTTCTCCCCAGAGCCCAGCAGTAAGCTCTGTGCTGCAGGGCTTGCCAGGGACCATTGACATCCCTCTTGAGAGCCACAGTTGATAGAACAATTCTGTGCTTTGCTTCACTTACTGAAAAGTGTTTCATCGTCGCTTACACCAATTTCTAATAACCTATTTGATCCTTCCTGTTGATTCTTAAGTAAATGACTATGTTTTTTCCTTCTTCTGACAATTTTATAACTCCTGACATCATCTTCATGCCATCAGTTATTAGACCAACTCATATCTGAAATCAGATTAAACTCCAGAACACAAGACAGATCAGAACTGGACAAAATGGATAACAAAATGGTGAGAAACAAGAGAACCAATGATTTTAGTATTACCTTCCGCAGAGAGCATGCGTCCCCACAAATTTTTTAACTATTTTATAGCATCAGGTTATATGGATGCTTCTTTTCCAACCTTTTCACAGTTTGGTGGGTTTTTTTGTTTGTTTGTTTGTTTTTAAGTTGTTAATGGACCTTTATTTATTTACTTACATGCAGTGCTGAGAATCAAACCCAGTGCCTCACACATGCTAAGCAAGTGCTCTGCCACTGAGCCACAACCCCAGCCCCTTCACCACATGCTTGCTTTTCCCACTTTCTATATCCATGCTTAGAAGGGAGGTAAGAAAGATGATTACATATTTAAGAAGAGAGAAGTCAGAGCCATAATTGCAAGGCAAGACCTTGGTTGTTTCTTAATCTTCACTTCCTAGAAATAGGAAAACAATCTCCTCCTCTTTGTAGATTGATAAAACATGAAGGCTCATTGTGGTTTCTGCTCTTCTGTCTGACTTTAAAACAACTACAAATTAAAAGCAGGCAGGACAGGGGAACAATAAAGTATCCAACCTCATCTGCTTTTAGCTCTTTTATTCTTTATGGTGAAGTGGCTTCCCAGTATTTTTTTTTTTTTTTTTTTTTTTGGTCAATCCTATTTTTGAAAAACTACTTTTACAGCTTTTACAAGAAAATATCACTGTGCTTCTGGTGCAGGCAAGGGGGAATCTAATTTCATTATAGTTAAGTGCCTGACTCCCCATTACCCTCCATAATAGCATAACATGGTATATTATAGGACTTTAATAAATAGGAAGGATGTGGGTTGCAGCACATTTTAGCAGAAACCAAATTACTTTGGGCCACACATCTGCCTCTTCGGTTCATCCTATTTGCCACCGTTTCACAACCTAATTACAGGATTTTCTGGAAATTGCTGTCCAGCAGTAACAGGATGACCCGCTTTATGTGGCAGAGACAGGCAGCTACATTGGCTCCAGTCTTCATCACTGTCACCATGTAATTGCATTGGACTTCCATGTTAATCCCTATAGGCAGAAAGTAAATGAAATATTATAATTACCTTTTATTCCCTTGCCCCTAAAGCCTGGATTAGGGCAGTGGACATCCAAAGGAGAGAAGAAGGGGACAGCCTCTAAGAGTATTACTGATAGTTTGATCAAAGGGGATAATTGGTCTCATCCCCAGCTTTTTGCCTCTATTCAGCCAACATCAATATCAGTAAGTCTCTTTTGCTTTGTTAAAGTACGAGGCCCCTGTCTGTTTAACTCAGGATCACTATGAGACAGGTTGGAGAAATCTTGGGGAAGAAAGGTCTATTATATCAATACATATGTGCATGGAATCTCAATTTGAGAAGGTTTTCCCTGAAAGAGAGGGAAAAATGAACAGAGCTTACAGAGAGAATGAGCATTTTCAGACTATTCCCCCAAATACAGAAGTTCTTAGCTATTCTTTTTTAGACAACTGGATTGAGGTCATTAATTCAGATATCTAAAAGCAACCCAAATTTTTGAAAAACTGCATAAGACTAGTTTTCTAAGTTTTTACAAAGGACTTTAAAAATTCAATGATTCTTTTTTTCCCCTTTTATTTTTTAAAATCTTTTATTGGTTCTTTTTAGTTATGTATAATAGTAGAATCCATTTTTACATAATTATAAAAGCATGGAATATATCTTGTTCTAATTCAGTTCCCAGTAACTCTCCTTCCCCTTCCCTCTCCCTAACCCCTACTCCTTTCCCTCTGTTGATCTTTCTGCCATTTACACATAGTTTTTTTTTTTTTAATTCCTTGTAGATGTATACAACAATGAGATTTGCTGTGGTATATTCATATATGTACATAGAAAAGTTATGTCAGATTCATTCCACTGTCTTGCCTTCATTCCCCTCTGCCTACTCCATTCAACTTCCAGTCTTCCTCTCACCCTCCCCTTATTAGGGGTTAGCTTCCACATATCAGGGAAAACATTCAGTCTTGGGTTTTTTGGGATTGATTTATTTCACTTAGCAGGATAGTCTCCAAATCCATGTGGGATAAAAACAACTCTCTGAATTTAAATTCTATTCACATGCTTTTTGAAAAGCATAAAAAATGAGACCTAGTAAAACATCTTGATTTTGAAGAAGGAAATGTAAAGCCAAACGACCAGATGGAAGTAAAACAGGACCAGAACAGGCTTCATTCTGGGAAGGTCGATTCCGGGCCACTCCCCCACCCAGTCACCAGGCTGGACCGGGCAGAAATGGCTTTGGAACCTCGTGCCGTACAGAATTTAAAGGGTCCTCCCCATCTGGAAAAGGAATGCTTGAGGCCAGAAGGGAAGAGCCTGGGGCAGGAAGAGGTGTTGGTCTAGAGTCCAGTGTCCTCTGAGATTGGTTAGGTGAGGCTGGTGAGGTCAGAGTCCTTCCGGGATGAGCCGGGAGTCATGGCGGTTCTCATGGTGGATGTTCACTGTTCTTTCCGAATGGGCTACTGGAGGCTGCCATGTTGGCGTGTTGGGCACGCAGAACGGTGGAGGCCGGGGGCGGAGGACACTGAGGGTGAGGGGCCGGCCAGCTGCCCGCGCGGGCTTCTGCAAGCCCCAGGTTAGGCCTGGCAGTGGCAGTGGCGGCGGCGGCTGCGCGGAGTGGGAGGGAGCAAGGCGGCTATTCTCTGCTTCTGCCTCTGACCTAACAGGAAACAGCTCTTTGCTTTGTGTCAATTGCCCCCTTGGTAGGAGTAGATTGAATATAACTGTAAACTAACTACTGGAGACCTGTTGTTCCTGATTACTCTTGGGAAATCCTCTGAATGGGAAAAAAAAAAATATTTAATTCACTTAATTTCTACTTCCCTCCTTATGTGTGCTAAGCTTGGACAAGAGTGTGCCTCCTTGTGAAGTACCTTTTCAGTTGCACCTTATGGGAGTTTTTTAGGCAGTACTTGATTTATATGTGATTTTTCAAAATGCATGTTTCAATAGCTCAGCAAGAAGCATAATGAAAAAGGGTTGACATTCCTTTGGTCAACCAGATGGCTCCTTTGGTTAAAAAAAAAAAAAAAAAAAGCAACTATTCTCAATTGTAATGTACTACTTTTACTGTGTGTCAACTTTGGCATTACACTCTGACCCAGGAACACAGAAATAAACAAAATAGCCAATGTGTCTATTCTCATGGAGTTCATACTGGGGCGGAGGCAGCAGTCATGCAGAGAGTAAATATAACCTGCCAAAACTGCCTGTTCTATGAGTACATATGAAGCAAGGTATTTTAGTGAGCTTTTTTGGTGCTGTGAACAGAAGACCTCACAAGAACATTTTAGAGGAGGAAAAGTTTATTTGAGGGCTCATGGTTTCCGAGGTCTCAGTCCATAAACAGAGAGAGGCCCCATTTCTCTGGATCTAAGGTAAATAAGAACACTATGGCAGAAGCATGTGGCAGAGGAAAGCAACTCAGGATAGGACACCAGGTAACAAAGAGAGACTAAGCTCAACTTACAAAGCAACACCCCCAAAGACCCACCTCCTCCAGCCACACCCTACCTGCCTACAGTTACCACCCAGTTAATCCCTGTCAGTGGATTAATGACTGATTAGGCTAAGGTTCTCATAACCCAATCCTTTAACCTCTAAGCTTTTTTGCATTATCTCACACATGAACTTTTAGGAGACACCTCATACCTAGACCATAATACAAGGTAAGTGGGCAGAAAGTATATGTAGAGGGTCAGAAGAGTTATTTTGAACAGAGTGGTCAAGAAATCATCCCTCATAGGATATTGTTTGAGCAGAAACCTGAAGTGATGGAGGAAGCCTTGCAATTAGTAGTGGGTAGAACAAATCAAAGAAGATGTTTGGTCAGAACATGTTTGAGAGTTCCATAAACAGCATAGAGACCATTCGCCTGGAGCAGAGTGAGCAAACTAACAAGAGAAGTCGTAGCCATTGGAGTCAGGGAACGAGCAGGGAGCCCCAACATAGAGAACCTGTGGCCCATGGTGAGGGCTGTGGATTTTCTGAGAGAAGCCACTGGAGGATTTGAGTAGAAAGTGATGTGATCTGACTGATGGTTCAGGGGGTGCTCTGGCTGCAATGAAGACATTATATTGCAGGAGTAGTGAAGGACTTGGGAAGACCATTTAGGAGGCTATAATAATAAACTGGAGTCCTTTTAGAAAATTGGTATATGGTCCTCTAATGAAATGTAAGCAAGGTTTGTTATTTGATGTCCAACTTTCAAGTAATGATTGATGGAGCTGGTTATTCATATGGTGCCAAAGAGGCACTATACAGATGGCTTTCAGGTATTTACAATTTTTAAGTGTTTGAGAGACAGTATTTCATAAATTGGGCAAGTGGTTCAGGGTTCCCATGAAGAGATATGAGAGGAAGGCATTTATAAGGTGAAAGGGAAGCAAGAAAGGAAAACATGTTATTATTTACAGTGGAGCCTTAATTGGGATCATTCCAATGGAAAATCCCTAGTTAGATGTTAGTTGGAGGCTTCTGACTGGTTAAGGTTAAGTTTCATTGTACCATCCACAATAAATTGAGTTTTATTTCACTTATATAGGAACAAAAGACACTGGAGCTGCCTCAGCTTCCTTTTTTTTCTCTCTCTCTCTCTTTTTCTTTTTAGCACTGCTCATAAGGTTAGAAGTATAACTCTACAATTAGAAGATCATGAAGTCACTAATGCAGAAATCAAACACATTGGTAGGACAATTAGATTCTATGAGTCTACACATATGATTCATAGAGAAGTACACAGGAAGTAATAAGACTGAAATATTTAAATTAAATATAATCAATTCTTTAAATCTAACTTCTAGGGGATAGAGAAACATGCTAAACCATACTAAGAGACTGCCAATTGTCAAATACAGAAGGTGAGCAATTCTAGAGGACAAAAGATTCAATCTCTTCAGCAAGTCAAAGTAATAAGAAAGGACTATTCTATTTTAAAAAAACTAAATATATAGCAATCAAATGCAAATTTTAGTAATGGATTGAGTATTTCTTTGAGGAAATTAGCCCAATAGAGAATTTGAGGGTGGGTGCAGAATATGGACATATATTAGATCCTACTAAGGAAATTATTAGGTATTATATGCTTTTTTTACTTTGTAGGAAAACCTTTTCTTTCCAAAGATGCTCACTAAAATATTTAGGGATGAAATGGGAAGGTATCCATAAATGACTTTAAAATCCTTCAGCATAAAAAAGTAAGCTTAACAATAAAAACATTTTTCTGTTTTCCTAGACCCCAACAGTTATTCCTTGATCCGGGACAAGTATGGCAGAGGGAAAGTCAGAGTAAAACAAATAATTATCCAGTTGAAGTTACAACAGCCAATTTTTAAAAAATTTTTAGTTGTAGATGGGCACAATATCTTTATTTGTTTATTTCTATGCAGTGCCAAGGCTCAAACCCAGTGCCTCACACATGCGAGGCATGTGCTCTACAACAGAGCTACAGCCCCAGCCCATAACAGCTGATTTTGATGTATCTTAGAAAAATATGATCACATGAACAGATTCAGTGAGGACCTCATAAAAGTGAGGAACACTGAAAATTAAGCTTCACCATCATTTTAATTCATTGAAGCTATTAAAACCAGATACCACAAACTGAGTAGCTTAAAAACAATAGAAATTTATTTTTCATAATTCTAGAGACTGGGAAGTCCAAGTCAGTGCACAGATAAATCCAGTGTCTGCTGAAAACTACTTCCTGGTTGATAAAATTGGTAACTTCTCACAGTGTCCTCACATGGCAGAAGGGGCAAGGAAGCTCTCTGAGGCCTCTTCTAAGATAAGTATACTAATCCCATGCAGATGTCTTATCACTTAATTACCTTGTAAAGGCCCTACCTGTTAATACTATCACACTGGTAGACACAAACATTCTCACCAGAGCATCTTCAAGGTAAATCTACCTTTGGCTAAATCATGTGCAAAACACTTATAACACACCAAGACTATGAGTCTGGCAGACTTATGGGTACAGAAATCTGATATTAGGATACAGAGTTGGTGAGAAAGGGCTCAGAAAAAGACTAAAGCCTGAGCTATCTGCTACTCCTGCTCACTGACAAAGTACCACTTCTTCAATATTCAGTATCCTAAGAAGCAGACACCCCCCTCTAAAATAATGGCCCTATTCAAGGATGAACAACCAGATAAGAACATGACTAGAACCTGTAATAGATAACACAAGAAAAATATGTGACAAAGGCTGATAAAAAATATACAGTAGAAAAACTACAACTACAAAGGAGATCAAAAACAAACTAATCTCAATGAACTAAAAGAAACTATGATTTCCTAGGAGGAAGGGGAACACTACAAATTTCTAGAGTTCAAAAAAAGGGTAAGTCAAGAGAAAGAGAGAAAATGTGAGCTGGAAGTAGTCAGAAAAATAATAATAATAATAATAAATGATCAAGTGCAGCAGCAAATGTCTGTAATCCCAGCAGCTCAGGAGCCTGAGGCAGGAAGATTGCAAGTTCAAAGTTAGCCTTAGCAACTTAGCAAGGCCCTAAGCAACTTAGTGAGACCTTGTCTCAAATTTAAAAAATAAAAATAAAAAATGAGCTGGAGATGTGGCTCAGTGGTTAAGTCCCCCTGGGTTCAATCCCTGGTACATAATAATAACAACAACAATAATAGAAAATAAATTCAAGGATCATATCAACTAGAGTTTCTGTGTTGCAAACAATAGAAAGAGACCTAAACTAACTTCAACAAAAAGAGAATTCAATGGTAAGCTATAGTAGAACTTTGAAGATCAAAAATAAGACACAAATATTCATTCACACAGAAGCAGAAAGCTCCAGAAGGACTTGTGAAGGAATATTATCATAGTTTTACTTGGTGTCACATATGTAATAAATGCATGAAAGATAACTTTGAAAGGTTCTTTTTAGGTTCTATCTTTCCCCACACTTGTTGAAGATACTAGGTCCTGAGAAAAAGATGATGCCCCAGCTGTTGGTAATACCAAGGCAATACATGAAGGACTTCAGTACAAATACTACAGGGATCTTTTCCACACCTCTAATAGGAGGGAAAATATATAGATTTGCCATCTACCCACCCCTGCACCAAATGGGCAATTCTCAAAAACAAAAGCTCTTATTATACAAGTGAATGTTGCTGTTATGATTTTAAAATGGAATGACCCCCACCAAAAGCTAATATGTTGTAAGCATTATCTCCAATGCAGCAAAGTTAAGAGGTAGAACTTTTAGGAAATAACTAGATTGTAAGCATTTTAATCTCATCAATGGATTACTCCATGTGAAGGATTAGTAATTTGAATGAACTCCTGAGTGGTAACTGTAAACAGGTGAGACCTGGCTGGAGGAGGTGGGTCACTGTGGGTGTGATCTTGAGGAGTATTTAGTGTTCTCAACTCTTCTCTCTCTCTGTTTCCTGGCTGCCGTTGATACCAATGTTAAGAATCAGGTTCTTGAGGATTAGGTTCGAGTCCCATTCCCCCAGTTTTGAAGATTGAACACCGGAGAAACATCAAAGCAAACAAAAAGTTTTATAGAAGGGGGAGGGACTCTTTTGCAGAGGAAAGGGTCCAAAGCTGGTGACAGAGGGAGTGGGGGACTCCTGCACCTTTTACACTTTTTAGGTTTGCTTTCTTCTCATGCCCCCTTCTCCTCTTCTCTTGCCTATGTGACCCCAAAAGCAGAGTGATCCAAAGGTGGAACAAAGCTCCCCAGGGGTACAGGCAAGAAGGGAGCCACCTAGGGGCTACTCATTAACAATGCTTTGCAGGGAGGAACAATTCCCTGGAGACAGGTAACTTTGGCAACAGGTTGGAGGAGGGGGAAGTGCTCTGGAAGTATGAGCATTTTATGTCCTCTTTAATCAGCCCCCCATCTTCCTGATCCAATCATTTGTTACCCACACTGACTGTCCTTTTGCCCCCTGGCCTCACCATGAACTGAGCAGTTTTCCTCTGCCACACCTGTCCACCATGATATTTCTGCCTCTGAATCAGCTACCCATGGACTCAATCCTCTGAAACTGAGCTAAAATAAATCTTTCTACCTCTAACTTGTTCTTGTCAGGTATTTTAGTCACAGTGATGCAAAGCTGATTAACACAGTTGCAAAACCAAAAATTCACTGTCCACTGATGGACAGGTTTTAGAACAAATGAGAAGGGAAAAAATTTAAAGAAACAATGAAAAGCTCACAAAGAAAGTGGTAGTTTTGAAAGACAAAAGAGATCAAGTACGATACTCAAATATTTCCTTTTGAGATAAACAAATGATTACTGAAGATGACAGCATAAGAATGCATAAAATATGGGCTGGGATTGTGGCTCAGCGGTAGAGTGCTTGCCTCGCATGCGTGAGGCCCTGGGTTCAATCCTCAGCACCACATACAGAGCAATAAAATAAAGACATTGTGTCCATCTACAAAAAAATTTAAAAAAAAAAAAAAGAATCTAAAAGATTCCGGGCATGGTTGCACATACCTGTAATCCCAGCAAAGGGTTGGGGATGTGGCTCAGTGGTTAAGTGCTCCTGGGTTCAATCCCTGGTAGGAACCTGGCCCGACACATGA
>PVHX01020614.1:0-31537 GCA_004024805.1 Geosciurus inauris
AGAAAGCATCACCAGCAGACTAGATCACCTGGAAGACAGAACCTCAGATAATGAAGACAAGATATACAATCTTGAAAATAAACTTGACCATACAGTGAAGATGGTAAAATATCATGAACAGAACATACAAGAATTATGGGAGAGCATCAAAAGACCAAATCTAAGATTTATCATGATAGAAGAAGGCACAGAATTTCAAACCAAAGGAATGCACAATCTCTTCAATGAAATAATATCAGAAAATTTCCCAAATATGAAAAATAAAGTGGAAAATCAAATACAAGAGGCTTACAGGACACCAAATGTACAAAATTTCAACAGATTTACTCCAAGGCACGTTATAATGAAAATGCCCAACATACAGAATAAGGATAGAATTTTAAAGGCCTCAAGAGAGAGAAACCAGATTATGTATAAGGGGAGATGAATTTGTATCTCAGTAGATTCTACAACCCAGACCCTAAAAGCCAGGAGATCATACAATAACATATACCAAACCCTGAAAGAAAATGGATGCCAACCAAGAATCCTATATCCAACAAAACTGAGTTTCAGATTTGATGACAAAATAAAAACTTTCCATGATAATGAAAAGTTAAAAAAATTTACAGCAAGAAAGACTGCACTACACAGCATTCTTGGCAAAATATTCCATGAAGAGGAAATGATAACCAACAATGAAAATAGAGAAGAACTACACTAAAGGAAAGACCATTCAAAAGAGAAAACAACTCAAGGTAAAAACTAAAAACAAACCAAAATGACCAGAACTACAAATCATATCTCAATAATTACCATGAATATAAATGGCCTAAATGCACCAATTAAAAGACATAGACTGACAGACTGGATTTTAAGAAAAGACCCAACAATATGCTGTGTTCAAGAGACTCATCTCACTGGAAAAGACATCAACAGACTGAAAGTGAAAGGGTGGGAAAAAACATATCACTCACATGGATCCTGCAAACAGGCAGAATTCTCCATCCTCATATCAAATAAAGTGGACTTCAAACCAAAGATGGTGAAGAGAGATAAAGAAGGGCATTTCATACTTCTTAAGGGAATCATACATCAACAAGACATAACAATCATAAATGTCTATGCCGCAAATAATGGGGCTTCTACATATATCAAACAAATCCTTCTCAAATACAAGAACCAACTACACCACAACACAATAATACTTGGAGACTTTAACACAGCTCCCTCACCATTGGATAGATCTTCCAAACAAAAAATAAAGAAACCATAGATCGCAATGAAACTATCAATAATTTAGGCTTAACAGACATATATAGAGTGATCCATCCATCAACGAGCAAATACACTTTTTTCTCAGCTACACATGGATCCTTTTCCAAAGTAGAACATATGTTATGTCACAAAGCCAGTCTTAGCAAATACAAAAATTAGAGATTCCACCCTGTATCCTATCTGACCACAATGGGATAAAATTACAAATCAATGACAGATTAAAAAACAGAAACTACTCCATCACCTGGAAACTAAATAATATGCTATTGAATGATGCATGGATAACCAAAGACATCAAGGAAGACATAAAAATAATTCTTAGGGGCAAATGAAAACTCTGATACAACATATCAAAATCTCTGGGATGCCATGAAGGCAGTGCTAAGAGGAAAGTTCAGAGCATTAACTCATTCA
Organism: Geosciurus inauris; assembly: GCA_004024805.1. Lineage (NCBI taxonomy): Eukaryota > Metazoa > Chordata > Mammalia > Rodentia > Sciuridae > Geosciurus > Geosciurus inauris. Next base: position 1,672 of record PVHX01020614.1, read on the forward strand.
TTAGAAGAAGTAAAAGTCAACAAATAAATGATTTGACTCTTTGTCTCAAACCATTAGAAAAGAAAGAACAAATTAACACCCAAAGAAGTAGAAGACAGGAAATAATCAAAATCAGGGCTGAAATCAATGAAATTGAAATAAAAGAAATAATTCAAAAAATTGACAAAACGAAAGTTTGTTCTTTGAAAAAATAAACAAAATTGACAAACCCTTAGCCACCCTAGTGAAAAGGAGGAGAGAGAAAACCCAAATTACTAAAATTCATGATGAAAAAAGAAATATCAAGACAGACACTACTGAAATACAGAGGATAATTAGAAGCTATTTTGAAAATTTATACTCCAGGAAAATAGAAAACCCTGAAGACACTGACAAATTTCTAGAAGCATATGACCTGTCCAAACTGAACCAAGAGGACATACACAACTTAAACAGATCAATTTCAAGCAAGGAAATAGAAGATGCCATCAAGAGCCTTCCAACCAAGAAAAGACCAGGTCCAGATGGATTCTCAGCTGAGTTCTACAAGACCTTCAAAGAAGAACTAATACCAATTCTCCTCAAACTATTTCATAAAATATAAAAGGAGGGAACCCTTCCAAACTCATTCTATAAGGCAAGTATCACCCTGATTCCAAAACCAGACAGAAACACATCAAAGAAAGAAAACTTCAGACCAATATCCCTGATAAACACAGATGCAAAAATTCTCAATAAAATTGTGGCAAATGGCATACAAACACATGTCAAAAAAAAATAGTGCACCATGATCAAGAGGGGTTCATTCCAGGGATGCAAGTTTTGTTCCACATACAGAAATTAATTAACGTAATACATCACATCAACAGACTTAAAGATAAGAATCATATGATTTTATCAATGCAGAGAAGGCATTTGACAAAATACAACACAATTTTATGCTCAAAACAGTAGAAAAACTTGGGATAGAAGGAACATACCTTAACTTTGTAGAAGCTATCTATGCTAAACCCAAGGCCAACATCATCCTAAATGGAGAAAAATTGGAATCATTCCCTTTGAAAACGGGAACTAGACAGGGATGCTCTCTCTCACCACTGCTATTCAACATAGTCCTTGAAACACTAGCCAGAGCAATTAGACAAATGAAAGAAATTAAAGGGATAGGAATCAGAAAAGAAGAACTAAAACTATCATTATTTGCAGATGACATGATTCTATATTAGAGCATCTAAAAAATTCTACCAGAAAACTTTTATAATTAATAAATGATTTCAGAAAAGTAGCAGGATATAAAATCAACACCCACAAATAAATTGCATTTCTATACATCAGTGATAAACCCTCTGAAAGAGAAATTAGGAAAACTATCCCATTCACAATAGCCTCCAAAAAAATAAAATACTTGGGATTCCATTTAACAAATGAGGTGAAAGACCTCTACAATGCAAACTACAAGACACTGAAGAAAGAAATTGAAGAAGACCTTAGAAGATGGAATAATCTCCCATGGTCCTGGATAGGCAGAATCAATATTGTCAAAATGGCCATACTTCCCAAAGCGCTATATAGATCCAATGCAATCCCAATTAAAATCTCAACATCATTCCTTATAGAAATAGAAAAGGCAATCATGAAATTCATTTGGAAGAACAAGAGACCCAGAATAGCCAAAGCAATCCTTAGCAAGAAAAGTAAATCAGGAGGCATCATAATACCAGAGCTCAGATTATACTACAAAGCTATAGTAACAAAAACGACATGGTATTGGCACCGAAATAGACATGTAGACCAATGGTATAGAATAGAAGACACAGAAACGAACCCACTTACATACTGGAGAAAACACAAATCGTGCTGGGAAAACTGGAAATCTATATGCCAAAAAATGAAGCTAAACCCCTATCTCTCACCATGCACAAAATTCAACTCAAAGTGGATCAAGGACCTGGGAATTAGACCAGAGACCCAACACCTAATAGAAGAAAAAATAGGCCCAAATCTTCATCATGTTGGATTAGAACCATACTTCCTTAACAAGACTCCTATAGCACAAGAAGTAAAATCAAGAATCAACAAATGGGATGGATTCAAACTAAAAAGCTTCTTCTCAGCAAAATAAATAATCAATGAAGTGAACAGAGAGCCAACATCCTGGGAACAAATCTTTGCCACACACACATCCGATAGAGCACTAATCTCCAGGATATATAAAGAACTCAAAAAAACTTAACACCAAAAAACTAACAACCCAATCAATAAATGGGCCAAAGAGCTCACACAAACTTCACAGAAGAAGATATAAAATCCATCAACAGACATATGAAAAAATGTTCAACAGCTCTAGCAATCAGAGAAATGCAAATCAAAACTACCCTAAGATTTCATCTAATGCCAGTCAGAATGGCAATTATCAAGAATACAAACAACAATAAGTGTTGGAGAGGTTGTGGGGGAAAAGGCACGCTCATACATTGCTGGTGGAACTGCAAATTGGTACAACCAGTCTGGAAAGCAGTATGAAGATCCCTTAGAAAACTTGGAATGGAACTACCATTTGAGCCTGCTATCCCTCTCCTCGGTCTATACCCAGAAGACTTAAAAACAGCGTACTACAGTGCTTCAGCCACTTCAATGTTTATAGTAGCTCAATTCACAATAGCGAAACTGTGGAACCAACCCAGATGCCTTCGATAGATGAATGGATAAAGAAACTGTGGTATATATACACAATGGAATATTACTCAGCAATAAAAGAGAATAAAATTATGGCATTTGCAGGTAAATGGATAGAGTTGGAGAATATCATGCTAAGTGAAGTAAGCCAATCTCAGAAAACCAAATGCCAAATGTACTCATTGATAAGTGGATGCTGATCCATAATGTGGAGAAAGACATGGGAACAATGGTAGAACTCTGTTCACAGGAGTGTAAGGGGGGAGGGGACATGAGGACAGTAAAGGTGGTGGAATATGAAGGTCATCGTAACCCTAACTTTATGTATGACTGCATGTATGTTGTGATTCTATATCACTTACAACCAGAGAAATGAAATGTTATCCTCTAAAAATAATAATATTAACTGGGTGTTTACAATATGTTAAACACAAATAAATTGAATATGATTAAAAAAAAGAATTTTACACTGCAATCTCACAAATTTATGATGTCGGAGGAATGCAGAGAAATAAAATATGTTGTTGCCAAGTGTTGTTGCCAAAAAAAAAAAAAAAGAAAAGAAACATAGCAGACACCACACCCTCCAGACTCAGACTTTGACCTCCCAGCTAACAAGTACTATCTGTTAAGAGAACCATAGCAACCAGAGAAGCAGTCTCTGCTGCTCCAGCACCTCTCAGGATCCACAGCTGCTTGTCCCAGTGTTGCCTGTTAATTCTCATTCAGACATAAGAAACCACAGAAAGCATTTCCTAAAGATAACCTCAAGAAAACCAGCAGAGAATCTCATATATTCACATTAGTAGTGCATACCACAAAGAAGCTTACAGAGGAGTATCTCACAGACATTAGCCACCTCCTAGTGTGTCCACATACAAGCCCACCAACATGTGATCTGTGTACTCTAGACTGGCCAGCAGCCCTATTGCTCCAGCCCTCTGGAGTCTCCCAGCACCACTTAAATCAGACCACAATATGTCTATCTTAGAGTGCCACACCACTCACACTCTGAGATATACATCGGGGAGCTCACACTGCATTCGATAGTGCTGGATGAATGGAAATATTCTTTGGAAGGGCACAAAAAACTGTGCTCCCTAGTAAAGAGCAAACTGGTTGCTAAGTTACAGACAATTAGAGACTCATCCACCAGAAAGCTAATACGTACCTGAACATACTAAAATTTACAGGACTCCTCCTGGGATTCTATCAGAGGTGAACTAGTGTTATCACACCCTCTGTACCCAGGGAAACTTAGAGGTAAAGTCAAGGAGTGGTAGGCATCTTCTAAAGGTCTTAAATCCTGAGGAAATTCCAGTAAAGAAGCCTTAATAAAAAATCTCTCCACCTCAAATAGCTCAGGATAAAATATCCTAAATAGCTCTAATGTCATTTTTCATATTACAGATACTACTTTTATATCAAATTAATAGATGTTTCTTTATTATTCAATATTATCATCCTCAACCTAATTGATTATATTTTTCTAATATTTTAAAAAATTACCTGGAACCATTCTTTTATTCTTTACTTTTCTAGCTCAGGTTTACACGTGCTCTTCTTAGTCTTTTCCCTTGCTTTTAATTACCTACTCCTGCTCCAAATACCCCCCATTTTACTTCTTTTTATCTTGGATGGTATCATCTCTCTTTTCTGCTTTTTTCTTTGCCCACTCTCTTTTCCCCATTTCAATCCCTATGTAGTTTAATATAATTTTAATATCTTCAATAACTAATTTATCAACTTATTCAGGCACATCGTTTTGATTTTATCCATATATTAGAAGAATTGTGGAAACCACTCTCAATAAGTTTTTCTTCCTAAGGTTTATTAGTACATGTTTTAGCTCTGAAGTGATTGAAATTAGTAGAGTTAAGTATTTTTTCTCAAAGTGGTGCTGGATACTGGGAATAGTGGCAGGTAATCCTTGACCATGAGGATCAATATCAGTTGAGCAAAAGTATCAATATCAGTAGCAATGGAAGGATGTCTCCTGTATCACATATATTCAGTATAATTTTTGAAACTCTTGCCAGAGCAATTAGGCAAGAGAAGGAATTAAAAAGATACAAACAGGAAAAGAGGTCAAGTTATCTCTGTTTGCTAATGACATGATTCTATATGTAGAAGACCCAAAACCTCTGTCAGAACATTTCTGGAACTGATAAGCAAATTTAACAAACTAGCAGGATCAACATACAAAACTCAGTAGCTTTTCTATACTCCAATAATGAATATCCTGAGAAAGAAATCAGGAAAAGTATTCCATTCACAATAACTTCAACAAAAGAAAAAAAGACTTGGGAATAAATCTAACCAAGAAAGTGAAAGACTTCTATAATTAAAATTATAGAAGACTGAAGAAAGATATTGAATAAGATCTTAGAAGATGGAAAGGTCTTCAAAGTTCTTGGACAGGCAGAATTAATGTTGCAAAAATAGTCATATTACCAAAAGCGATATAAAGATTCAATGCACTCCACATCAGAATACAAATGACGTTCTTCATAGAACTAGAAAAAAGTCCTAAAATTCATTTGGAAGAATAAAAGATAGGGAACACTCAAAGCAATACTGAATAAGAAAAGCAAAACTAGAATTATCACAATACCAAATTTCAAAATATACTACAGTGCTATAATAACAAAACATCATGGTACTGGCATCAAACAGATAAGGAGATGAATGGAATACAATAAATGACACAGAGACAAACCTACATAGATACAGTTATCCGATACATAACAAAGGTACCAAGAACATGTTGGAGAAAATATAGCCTTGTTAACAAATGGTACTGGGATATGGACACCACATAGTATCCATATGTGGTAGAATGAAATAAGATCCCTATCACTCATCATGCACAAAACTCAACCTAAAGTGAAAGTCCTAGGTATTAGACCAGAAACTTTGCAACTGGAAAGAAAATATGGTGTTAAAATTCCAACATATCGGGGCTGGGGTTATGGCGCAGTGGTAGCATGCTCGCCTAGCATGCGTGAGGCACTGGGTTCGATCCTCAGCACCACATAAAAATAAAATAAAGATATTCTGTCCACCTACAACTAAAAAAATAAAAAAAATTCCAACATATTGGTGCAAGTACCAACTTCCTTAAAAAGCTCAAGAAATAAAACCAATAATCAATAATTGAGATGGCACCAAATAAAAATTTCTGCATGGCAGAGGAAAAAATTAAGAGCATGAAGGAAGTGTCTACAGAATGAGAGAAAAATATTTCCAGCTACACAGGGAATTAATATCCAGAATATATGAATAATACAAAAAGCTTAACACAATCAATCAATCAATCAATCAATAATAAAGGGCAAAAGAACTAAACACTCATTTCTTATAAGAACAAGTACAAATGGCTAACAAATATATATATATAAAAATACTTAACATTCTTAGCATTCAGTCAAATGCAAATTGAAACTACTTTGAGATTTTATCTCAATTCAGTGAGACTGTCAATCACAAGAATACAAATAGTAACAAGTACTGCTGAGGATGTAGGAGAAAAGGCACATTCAAACACTGTGATAAAACTATAAATTAATATAACCATTTGAGACACAGGTGGAGATTCAAGTCTAGGAATGGAACAACTATGTGACCCAGCTATCCCACATCTCAGCATATCTCCAAAAGACCTAAAATCCACATACAAAAGGGATACAGCCACATCAATGTTTATAGCAGCACAATTCACAATAGCCATGATGTAGAGCCAAAGTAGGTGCCCTTCAACAGATGAATGGATGAAGAACATATGGTATATATACACAATGGAGTTTTATTAAGCCATGAAGAAGAATGAAATTATGGTATTTTCTGGTTAAGTAATGGAACTAGAGAACATCTTGCTAAGTGAAATAAGCCAGACGCAGAAAGTCAGAGATGTAATGTTTTCTGTCATATACAGAAGCCACTGTGAAACTAGGAAAGAAAAGAGGGGATAAAAGGAGATAAAAGGAGAAAAGAGGTCAGTGGAGTAGAGGACAAGGTTTCAGGGAAAGGGAGAAAGGACAGGAAAAGGGAGGAACTGCAGAATGAAATTTACCAAATTATGCTATATGTACATATGAATATAACACAGTGAATTAAATATTTATAAGTATCAATTTAAAAACAATGAAGAAATAGAAGGAAGACAAGTAGAGTAGAGAAAGAAGAGCGAATAGGGAGGAATTAGCAGAGGAAAATAGAAATACTGGGAATTGTAATGAAACAAATTATATTCTATACATATATGAATGTGTCAAAATGAATTCTATTATCACATATAACTATAACGCACCAATAAAAACCTAAAATATGAATACAAAATATTCTACACAAAAATATAGTGTTAAGTATATCAATAAAAATGAATTTCTTCTTAAGAATGTTTTTTTACAGTGCTGAAGATATAACTCAGGATCCTGCACATCCTAGACAGGTATTCTACCACTACTACACCATCATTTCCTTTTTAATAAATTAATTTTTTAAAACATTGTGTAAAACATAAAATGTCATCTTTCTGGGATCCAATATTTGATATCTTTATGAATCACAAGGATAAAGTAATAGAAAGGTGTTCTTTTATATTTCACTTTCCTGAACTTCAGGAATAAAGCCATTTAAGAGGCAAAGAATATGAAAATTTGGAATATTTTTGACTTATATAATGTTAATAATATCCAATCATCATGATAAACAGTTTTCAGAATTGAGAGACCATTTTAAAAAGAAGTAAAATAGCAACTATATTAAATTCTCAGATTTCACTTTGACATTCAGAACTTTAAAATAAAAATGTTTTCAGGAAATATTTACCTTTAGTCTTCTTAAATTAGTATGGCTAATCCAAATGTCTGTATTTCAATTTGACCTTTCCCATTTACTAGAGGTAAAACCCTTGAGAATTTTTTAGTCTTTCTAAGCCCTTATCACTTTATTTGTTGAATTACATCATAGCTTTTTAGAGAATTTAAAGAGATTTTATACACATAAAATGTGAACCGTAAGGATTCAATAAATGTTATTATAATTATTTTATTCATATGTGCTGAATTTTAATGGTATGATGTTTTCTCTTCATAATCCCTGCTAAAACCATATCCAAATAAACATCTTCTCAAGAACACGTAATTTTTCTTCCTTTGAGAGCATCTCTAGCTTTTTATGAGATAAAATCTTCTGTTCTTGGAGAAGTCTTTCAAATAGTACCTTAGTGTCAGTCAAATGGCAGTTATCCCATAACTATTATAGTTAATGCCTCTTGAGATAGTACCCTCTTTCATGCCCAAAGACCATAATTATTTGGAATAGGTTTTCACCTTAATATTAGTGTGCTTTAACCTGTTTGAAAATGAGAAGTCTAGGAATACTTGAATTACAATATATGCTTTCTTTTTATTCAGAGTGATCAAATTTTTAAATGCATATTACAATTCAATAGACACTATAAGACTTTAAAAAAATCATAGGAAATGTCAACTGGGTTAATTTTTACCTGATCATAATTTTACCATCTGTCATCTCACTACAGCCCTTACCGAGCACTGGCACAGAAGGCTGGACAAGCAAGCACTCAGGTCTCTAGGCTTTCAGGCTGGCTTTTGGCACTTTGGCTCACTGTGTCTTTTGTGCTTTCTAACAGCAGAACACAGAAATAGTGTTTGCATAAATATCAATAAAGTGAAACAGTCTTCACAAATAAGCCTATATAAAATTCTACAATATTTTATTTCTAAAATATATTTCAAGATCTCTATTAAATTATCAGTATCACCAAAAAAGCCCTGCCCGGAATTACTTTCTTCAGAGAAACTCGCGTTTAAAAAATAAGATATAAATGCACACTCTCCACCAAGTTGAAGATTATGGGAAGTAGTTTGAAAATTAAATGTTGATTTAATGCCTTGCATTATTACATAATGGCATAGAGAGGTGGACAGTTATTAACACTTTGAAATAAGATAGATATATTTGACCAAAAGACAGACAATGAGACAAATAGAATTACACACACTGTGCACAAAAGGGAGTGGCATTGTCCAACCAAATAAGTCTTTGTATGTTCAGAAGGCAGGAAACAGAGAACAGGAATGCTTATAAAATACTGATTTTTGCACACCCACACACCTATGTAATGATCTTAGTCAATAGTATTAGGTAATGTCAAGGACATGGAGATAACTACACTATTTAGATTGCTAAAGGAAGTATACAAGGGCAAATGAAGCTGATGGTGCCAGTGCATTTCTGTGTGAATAGAATAAAGAAGCAGGGATTCAAAGTGCTATCAGCTAAATCTTGAGCTATGGGACTCTTCTCAAATACATGACATTATGTATCATTTGCTGGTAGATTACATTTTTCCTTATTTCCTTCATTCCTTCTAATTTTACATATGTGAACTCATTAGGAAAAACTTGTCCAAAACTCTTATTTTATATCAGTCAAGATTACATTATTGGAGACAATTTATATGGCTATGTACTTGATCTTTTATTATCTCTGACTTTACTTTTGAAGTATCATTTGATACCTTGGTTTTAGAAAGATTGTTCAAAAAACACAAAATCGTTGAGTGTCTACTATGAAGTGGCAAGAGGCACAGAAGTGAATACAAAAATCATGATCCCAGCTGGGTGTGGTGCTGTACATGGGTGATCCCAGGGACTCAGGAGGTGTAGGTAGGAGGAACCCAAGTTCAAGGCCAGCCCCAGCAATTTAGCAAGGAACTAAGCAACTTAGCCAGATCTTGTCTCAAAATAAAAAATAAAATAGGCTTGGGATGTGGCTCAGTGGTTAAGTGCCCTGGGTTCAGTCTTGCGTACCAAAAAAGAAAAAAAAAAGAAACGAAAATCATGATCACAGTTTTTGTGAAGTTTAGCAATAGAGAAGCATAGATATGATTAAATAAATATGCATCATGTTGCATATATTCAAGAGAGAAGAGAGATTGAGTTTTAAAAATTGGTCAAATCTTATTGCTCATTTCATCAAGTTTTTAGGGATATTTGATTGATTTTGTCCCTTTAAATTTTCATTTTCAATATGCTATTCTTAAGATGATTTGCTGGTAGATTACATTTTTCCTTATTTCCTTCATTCCTTCTTTCTTTTGCTTTTTCTTTTTTTCCTTTCTTACAAATTAATTTAAATTGAGTGTGAGTGTGTGTGTACATGTGCTTTGTTATTTTCATTGTTGGTATTGTATTAGATTAGGTCCATTTATGGATCTAAATAATTGAAATATTTCCTGAAAAATGAAGTTTTTTTGACATTTTCACTCCTTGTAATAATGTCCTATTGAACATAGAACATGTCAAGTGTGTGATCTTAGGACATTACACGAATAATTTCACATGATAAATTTTTTAGAAAAAAATTTGCTAGTTCACAATTGTATTTTTTAATTGGACTGCTCTGTTAAATTTCCACACCTTAGAAATGACTATGCCATTCATTAGAGTGTAAGGATACCTATCAATCTGTAATCTTTTCTTTATTAGTCCATTCAATTATTTATTCAACACAAAGTTATCGAGAATGTTGTGACAGACATGGTTGGAACCAATAGGGAATCACAGTGAACTAGTCAAGAAAATCTGCTTCCATACCAGGAGTTTATACTCTAACAAATAATTAGTGAAGCTTGTCCTACAATATTTGATTTTATGAGAGCCTTCTGGCCTAAAGGAAAAATAGATTAGATTTGAGAAAAAAAAGATAATATATCCTGGTGAGAACTGAAAATACACAAGATTTATTTACAAATTAGGAATCTATTTAATTACTGAAAGTCATTATAATTATCTCACACATCTTATTTTTGCAAAGCATCAAGAGGTCAGTGAGAAAATAATATTCTGCTTAGGGCCACAATTTAGCATTGTAGCACCAAAATGCAATTCTAGATCATTATACCATTAAGTATCCTCTAATGATGATTACATTGCTTCTTTCTCTCCACATCACATAGGATTTTTTAGCTGTTATTTTACTTATTTTTCCTGTATTTCACAATAATATTTTTTCATTCTATAAAAATCATACTAAGGGAAATTTGAGTAATTAATTTTTAAATTATATTAATTTTGAATTGGCAAGTCATACATATAGTTAATAATTCATGTTACATAAAAATATACAGTGTTAATTGTGTTCCCTTATCCAGACCACAGAAATCCTGGATTCTACCATTGTTATGTTTCTTGTTCCTCCTTTAAGAAGTATTATAGGCAAGCATCACCTAAATATAAGCTATACATAAGATACCATAATAAATTATCTACCAAACTAAAATAACTTTGTGAGTAAAAGGGTATACAAGTGGAAATTATGCCAGGACAACAAGGGAACATCAGAAATACCCTGTGCAAACTAAGTCACATGGTTAGCCTAACTAATCATCATACATATGTATTTAATTGTATTTTTAAATTTGATCCATGTGATTAAATAGTCCATATCTTTCTTTGTAACTAAGCCTTTATAATTCCTGTCTGGTTATATCATTAATTCCTTGTTGAAATTTAGGTTGTTTCTATTCTTTTATGATTATTAACACTATTATACTGAACATCCTTATACATAGGTAGGTCACTGTGCTTATAAATATATGCATTTGTATGATCAGTGTTGAAGTCAAAATTATTGGGTTAAAACATGTGTTTTTAAAATTATGAAGGACATCACTAAACTATAATATTGAAAAGTTCTATCAGTAATACATTGACTTACCTGTTTACTTCAATGATTATGGGTGAGCTAAATACTCACAATTTTTGTATATATTAACTTTCTAATATTTAAAGAATGATAACCAGATTGTTGTTATTTTCATTTCTATGCAATTTCAAGAGTCATTTGAACTTCTCTCATCTATTTTTCTTAAAAATTGTTGACTTTCAACATCAATATATAGGAGCTTATGGTCATTTTGCATTGATATGAATTCTCTTCTTTCAGATATATCTATGGAATAATCAATACTCACATTTCAAATGCATACTTACTTAGGTAATATTGACTTTTCATCAAAAGTTCTAGTCCTCTGAATGGTTCCTGAAGTCAATTGAGAACTCAGGCAGTTTGAACATCAGAAACAAAGTAAATGCATTTGGCAATTTTTTCAAATGAGATGTACAGTGTTGAATGACTAGACATCTTCATGCCTTGACTCATGTACATATCACATATTTTTTAGGAATTTTGTACCAGGCACTGTGGCTAGTACGATATATAAAACCCCAAGAAAGATGGCTTTCCAGTGGCCATTATTCTGCTGTTATTAAGTAAAGCTTTGGAAGTAGTCTCAAAGTATCAATAGCTTAAAACAAAGAGTTATTTCTTGTGTATGCTACATTGAAGCTATAGCAACTACAACTCACCTGTGACCCCATTCCACTCTTATTCTCTTTTATGTATGTTTCCATTTCAACTAGCAGCCTATATCTGGAGTCAGCTATTGTCATGGCAGAAGGGTGAAAGGGCAAGTTTAGAATAATACTGCAGCTTCTCATTGTGTTGTACTCAGCGTGAATGTGGTGCACACATGACCTTGGACAGAGGAAGTGACATTGTGGAAGAAATCAATGGGGTAAGCAAGAACCTTCCCTGGGAATTTACTGGACCTCACGAGGCAATGGGCAGGGTTATACAATCCTCACATGAAAAAGGCAGCAAGTGAGTAGAAACAATGTTGTAATTAGTCATGCAGAATGATCATTCCCACAGATATTCACCATTTCATTTTACAGGTAATATACACTCATTTTACAGGTAATATACACTCATTCATGCCTTCTTAAAGAAAGACTAAGAATTTCTATTAAAACACATTATCAGACTCAACATTCTGGATCTTGATAGAGATTCAGTGGTTTTTTTTTTTTTTTTTTTGAGATGTTAATCTGGGTGCAGAGGTCAAAGTTTGAAAAAAAATTGCACATAAACCTCCTCAACACACACACACACACACATACACACACACACACACTCATAGAATGGTGAAATAGGGACCAAATAATCACATAAACAATTCCTTTCAAATAGCGGAAGAACTAGAGAAAAAGCCGTTTCAATTCCTTATTAATCCTAAATTTGGAGAATAGGGAATATTCCTTCCTTAATTAGCCTTACTTTTCTGCTTCCTGAATGTAGCTCCAAAGTTCATTACTCTTCATGGCCCTTAAATTACCTTCTGGAAGATCAGTAGAGTAGAGGGAAGGGAACAGGGTTAGGGAGGAAGGGAGGGAAAAGAGAAGTACTGGGAACTGAATTAGAGTAAATTACATAGCCTGTTTTGTAATTACGTCAAAATGAATCTTAATGTTATGTATAACTAAAAAGAACCAATAAAACAAAGAAAAAATACCGGGAGTTCTTTCCTTCTGCATTACTTTCTTGAACATATCTTAAGACAGGATTGAATACTGCACTCATCTCAGCCTACTTCCTGCTTATAGAATATTGGGTACCTAGAAATAATTTTGTTCCATAGTTATTCTCTTTGACCAAGAGTTTTGGGCTCTTGAAAAGTGACTTGGAGGTTTTTACTGCTTGCTTCTAGTCAGCTGCATATACTAATAGTCAAATCCACAATTCTTTTTAAGAAAAGTCTATCTCTCTACCATGTAACTTACATTCGTGAGTCAGTACTCTCCATAAAATGTAAGACTGTGACCAGCCCCCTAACTCCCAAAGAGTGAGTTAGTTGTTCTCTACAAGTATGGTGGACAGATATAGGATGGAGAGAACTGGCTAGAATCAGAACTTTGGTGATTTTCTGGTTCTAAGAAAAGCTTTATTGTTTAGAAATCCATGATTTAAAAGAGCTACAAATGTCTGTTTCTTTACCTTTTTTTTTTTTTTTTGTAGTATTTAGAAGCATAAATTCATCTTGAGTGCTTTTGTTACACCACATTTTAGGTAGCTGGGCCACCAGTTGTTAACTGACAACTCCAAAATGAGAAAAAGAGGAAATTTTAAAAATCAATAAGCAGGTACATTATCTCTTGCAATATTTTGGCTACCAAAGTGGAAATTTTAATGGGATAATGTCATATTCCATTGTCTGTCACACTCAACAGTGAGGAAAATTATCTTATACTGTAAATCGAGATGAAATTATTTAGGTGTTTCTTGATAGCTTTTATTTTCCTCACCACAATTAAAATCATTACACATTTTCCATCTCTTTACTCTATAAATATTTATTAAGTGGTTTAGTTTTTGGCAGGGGCTGTGCTATACCCAGATGAAGAATGCAAAATGTAAAATTTCTCATACAGTCCAGAGTGAAAGATGAAAGAAAAAACAAGCAGTTCCCTTAGACAGAGTACACATTAATCAAGAATAAACAGGATGCTAAGTGAGAAAGCAAAGGACTTCATGAAGCAGAAATCAAAATGGATTTTTTTCTTTTGCTATTTTTTAAATTTATTTTTATTTGTTATTTTTTTTGGTACTGGGGATTGAATTCAGGGCTACTTGACCACTGAGCTTTGATATACATGACAGTAGAGTATATTTTAATATACATATATGGAGTATACATTTAATTATACATATATGGAGTATAACTTATTCTAATTAGGATCCCATTCTTGTGGTTGTACATGATGTGGAGTTTTATTGGTGGTGTATTCATATATAAACATAGGAAGGAATGAATTAAAATAGATTCTTAAAGGGTAAATAGTAAGTGGGTAGTTGTTCTGAGATGATACCAACAAAAGCACAATGATCATGAGAAAACAAAGGCATTACATATACATAGACATACTAACATGCTATAATCCTTATTTTCAAATACAGATATCTAAATACTAGACTATCCAGACATTAAAATATATGCAGTGAATTAGATTTTTCTTAAATATATGTTTGTTTGTTTTTTGTTTTTTTTTTTTTTTTGTTGAAGAACCTTTATTTTATTTATTTATATCTGGTTCTGAGACTCGAACCTAGTGCCTCACACATGCTAGGCAAGTGCTCTACCACTGAGGCACAACCCCAGCCCTAGACTTTGTTTTTTCAACAGAAGAAATGCATTGTTTTCTTTTTGTTTTTGAAGGGTAGTGAAACAGGGTTGGTTCTTTCCACAAAATTGAGGCAGCATGGAGAATCCCTTCAAACCCCAATTATTATAGACAGGACACAATAATTTCAGAGTAGCAGGCATAAGTTTTTTTAGAAGGGATAAGAAGGAAATAGGGAACACTTTCAAGGGAGGAAAGGAGTCCTTTCAGGGAAGAAGGTTGGTGTGCTTCCAATTTTATTGAGGATCCCAGAGAAGTTTCTAGAGAGGCCTACCCAGGTCCAACTTTGACTTTTTACTGGCAGCATGATGATATCATATTTTCAAGTCCCCACTGCCATCACAACTCTAGGTCACTTTGGCCCATGCTGACTGGTTCTAATTGGAACATGTTTTTACATATTTTATGTTTAGGGGGAATTATCTTTGTCTCCTATAGTTCTGGGATCTGATCTGTATAGTGTAACAAAGTCTCCCCCTTCCAGTTCCTTCTGTTCCTATTGGCATTTCAGAATTTTCGGGCCTGCATTTC
The DNA here is from genome assembly GCA_004024805.1 of Geosciurus inauris. NCBI lineage: Eukaryota > Metazoa > Chordata > Mammalia > Rodentia > Sciuridae > Geosciurus > Geosciurus inauris. The sequence continues at coordinate 16,908 of PVHX01020614.1, forward strand.
TTCTGCAGTTAACATGTAGTTTGCTGAGGAATGCAAAATATTCTGTGGACTTAGGCCAGACAGGGCTAGAGGTAAATTGTTTTTTTAAAAGATAAAACATGGAAATCAGCACAGTGGGCCCATTTTATAGAATTATTCTCCTAACCTCATGCTCTTATCTTTTACTTCTCTTTGTCCTCTATCAGTGGTATGATAATATGGGGAATTTAAAACAATACACCTGATAAAACCAGAAAATGAGCTGTCATAGGAAGATAATGCTAGCAGAAGGCCAGGGCAGGATCTCTAGTAGATGGGCAGGACAGTACACACACACAAATCTGAACAAATACCAAGGACAATTTCTTTCAAAACTCAGTTATTCAATATATTTTCTGGTGTTTCATTTTTTAAATAAAGGAGTCCATTTTTTTGATTTCATAACAAATATTAAAATGTAATATTATGATTTAGATATGTGGTGTCTCTGAAAAGCTCACGTGAGAGACAATACAAGAATTTTCAGAGGCAAATGATTAGATTATGAGTTGTAACCTAATAGTGGGTTAATCTATTGGTATGGATTAACTGAGTGGTAACTATAGACAGGTAGGGTGTGGTTGGAGGAGTTACATCACCAGGGGCATGCTTTGGGGGTATATATTTTGTCCGTGACTGACCTCTTCTTCTGCTTCCTGATGCCATGTTCTGAGCTGCTGTTTTCTGACATACCATTCTGCCATAATGTTCTGCCTTTTCTCAGGCCCAGAGCTATGAAACCAACTGTCTATGCTAGAAGACCTCTGAAACCATGAGCTCAAATAAACTTTTTTCCTCTAAGTTGTTCTTGTTAGTGACAAAAAAGCTACCTAAAACATATAACTTCAGCTTCTATTATGACTCCTAAAATGAAACTAAGACTGCAATGTATTTTTAATTTCGAATATACCATAGGCAAACTTAAAAGCATTTCAACAGAGCACAATTGGTAGATATAAATGCACAATTTTTTAAAACAATTCTATAAGGACAATAGACAAATGTTTTGAATAAAACTATGGGAAGTTATAAAGCCCAACAAGCAGACAGACTTTTAAATTTGACATTTTAAATTCACACTACCATTCGTTTTTAAGAACACATGATAAAATGGTGGAAACTTACTTTAAAATATTAATTTTAACCAGGGAACTCCTCCAGTGATTTTATTCTCCTAATAAATATAACCCCACATAAGGACTGTCGCTATATCCTGTACTAGGCAGCAAGTTTGAGCCAAACTAATTAGCAATAAATCTGTCAGAATCCACTCAAAATATTCTCCTAATTAATCAGAATAGGAATAGATGAATTGAAAAATGTTATTGTACCATAAAAGAAATCTTACCATCAATTACTAGGATTACTTAACCGATTCATCTGTCCTTATCCTGGCATGCCCATTAGTCTTTGCTTTTAAATTCAGGTAAAAACATTCTGAATACTTGTGATGAAGAGCTTAGAAAAAGCATCTAAAAATCGTGATTTTAAGTTGGCTTCTATTTATTTGTTCAAACATACTTGATTTCAGGAATAAAATTTTTTTTCTATATTCATGCACTAGTTAACCTCTGAAGTTTTTTAATCTTTAAATGAGTTTTGTTCTGTTAGAACTTTTTCATCTTTTTTACTATTTTGATTCTTCTATATAATAGTTATATAATAGGTTTTTTTACTCTCTTTTTCTGCAATTTCCAGTGAATATTTTCAGAACACTTTCCTGAGTTTTAAATATCCTGTAAGTGTAGCTAATTAAGCTTCCATAAACGATAACAATCTGAATCTGAACATCAATGATGAACATTTACTGAAACAAAAACTACTTTCTATTAGAACATTCATAAATTAGCTCTAAATCTTTTCCAGGATGAGAAAGTAACAGTGTTCTCTTCGATAAAAATTTACCTTAATATTCGCATCTTTATTGATTTATGCTATGCTTTTGAGTGACTTGACACCGTTCTTTTCTCTGAACTGCTGAAGGAAAAATATCTTCTAAGTCTCTATCACTCTTTAAAAATATAGAATATGGAAAGGAGTGGGGCAGTATATATCTTTATAGTAGAAGAGTATGGCAAACACTACCTCTACTGGCTAACATCATCGGTGGAAGTCATTTTGATTGTGTGTATCTTTGATATCATACAATGAGTGGTATTTCAATTCTGAATTCTTCCTCTCCAAACCCCATAGCCCCAGTCTCATCATAAAAACAAAAGAAGCAAACAACAAAAAAAGAAAAACACAAATTGAGGCATTTTCTACAAAATACCTGACCAGTACAATTGAAATATGTCAAGGTCATTAAAAACAGAAAAAATCCAAGAAATGTCTCAGGAAAAAAGAAGCTAAGGAAACATGATGACTAAATACATCTGGTTTCTTGAATTATAATACCTTGGAATTGAAAAAGAAAATCAGAAAAAGATTAATGAAATCTAAGTATGGAGTTTAGTTAATGGCAATGTTATCAATGTTGACTTTTGAGTTTTTAGACACATTGTCTGATATATACAACATTGTAAAGAGTTATTATAAGTCATTCACAGTCAGTGCTTATACATGGTCCCTTTCCTAATAAATATAATCTTTAATTAAATTTTTGAAGGATATAAAGAAAGTTTCCCAGCTCCCAACAACATATACAATGCTATTTCTTTCTCTCTCAATTTGGAAACTCTTTGGAAAATTCCCACTGTCTTTCCAAATTATTTATTCTCAGATGATTCAGAAAAATGCTGAATCATCTTCAAGTTATTTTTCTGTAATTATACATAGATAAATTAGGTTCTAACAGGAATACAAGTGACTCCAATGTATTTCAGAATATTGAATAAATCTCTTTAGTGTTTATATTTGTTATGACCAGAAAATTAAATATTTTATTAAATGGGAAAGAGCAATATGTTGATATATCTTACTGAAATAAAGTAAGTGAGCTATATTTAAAGAAAAAGCTTGTCTAAATGTTGAAAAATATTAGGATATAATTGGTGTTTACCAATCATAGAATTAATCCATTTTGTTATGTTAAAGTACTTTAAAACTATAGAGTATAAAAATGAGTAAGTGATATGCAACAATATAAAATAAACTCACAACATACAGCACAAAATCAAGGCACATTAAATATAGGTAGCATGAGTTAATTTTCATATATGTTAAAACAGGTAGCCAGGCACAGTGGTGCATGCCTATAATCCCAGCACTTTGGGAGGCTAAGGCAGGAGGATCGCAAATTCAACGCCAGCCTCAGCAAAATCAAGGCGCTAAGCAACTCAGTGAGACCCTGTCTCTAAATAAAATATGAAATAGGGCTGAGGATGTGGCTCAGTGGTCAGAGTGCCCTTGAGTTCAACCCCTAATACCACCCCCTCTCCCCAAAAAACCAGGTAAACTAAAATAGTGTTGTTAATTGATGATTAGTAAAAATTTTAAAATCAAGGAAATTATTATCTCAGAGATCATGTTAGTGATTATGTAGTAAGAAATACTTTGGGAGAAAGTATTTATGTAGGAAAAATTACTTTGCTACAAAGTGTGCTAGATAGGTACTGGTTTTGAACAAGTTGAGTGTGGCATGGATTCTTTGCTACTGTTTAAGGCACATACATAGAACCAACTGGGGGAGATGGGGGAAAATGAGGAACAAATAAAAATATGGTGGAAAAATTGTTTTATTTTTCCCAGGACCTCAATCAAATATCTATTAGCTAAATGTTTCTTGGCTTAGTTCAAAATTTAAAAAGACTTAACAAATGAGATTGACTTCTATAATAAGGAGACAAGATACCTGAAAAACCACAGCACAGACAACTTAATTGAGTTTCATTAAGATTTTGATTATACTGGCATATATAGTTATGTAATGTGGCACATGATACTCGGACTATCAGGCTAGTAAATGACTTCAGTATTGACTGTGGCTTTTGGAAATTGGGTGATTAGTGATTTAAAAGAAAATGGAAATAAAATAAAAGAAAATGGAAAAGAAGTAAAGGAGCATTTGTGGAAAATTTTTGCAGTAATAGTTGGATAGTAATCTTGGCAATATTTTCCCATGCTCACTTAGGTAACATTTACTCAGTTTTTGAAGATGAATTTAGATATTATAGTAAAGTTCAGATATTCATTCTATGCTATCAACAAGAGGCTTTTAAAATACTATCTTTTTACAGGAGCTGAAATTAGAGGTAATCTCCCTGTCTGTTTTATAAGCATTGTGCCATAGATAATCAGTGCTTAAGACCCAAACAAAGGTGTTTTTAGGAATCCATGAGGAGTGCATTCCTAAATAAAAATGCAATTAATCTTTTAAATAATTTCAAGTGAAAGTCAAATAGAGATTATGGTGAACTAGCCCTTTTTCACCTATGTATACTGCAGTAACTTGTGAATTTCTTAGTGCATAACTATTTGTAGGAAGAAGGCATTATAATTTATGCCCCTGGTGAAGCATAAATGGGAAAAAAAAAGTATGTCCTTTATGTAGCACATAAAATTCGTTTTTTACACAGGCTTATAGCAGATACACATTTTAACATGGGAACCTGTAGTGATTGGTTTCAATGAGTTAAATACATACTGGGCTTTTTTATGGTTTTGCAGTTTAGATTTACACTTTGAAGATTCTTAAGATGCCAAGTAGAAACAAAAATAACTTAGTAAAATGATCATATTTGCAGGAAATTCTTATATATAAAGTTAACAATGACTGATAAAAATTAATTAATATAAAATGAATATGCTACAATATAAGCACTTGGGAAGACACACCTTCAACAAATTTGGTTTAAAATTGCCAAAGGTAGTAATCATAGGATTCAATGAAAAGAAACAAAACCAAGGTTTCTACTATTTATAATCATAAATAATGTGTAATTTGAAGCAAAATGATGAAATAAAAGTAATTAAATAATGATGGAAATAAATTGTATAGATAAAGTAATAGCAAACAAAATATACTTTCAAGTAGAGTCATCATGTTATACTATATAACGTTGGGGGCATTTTTATGTATCCTATTATTATATGATTCCCTCTAAATCTCTCTTGATTTTATATACATATAAATAACTAATATTAGTTTCAAAATATGTAAAGTAAAAATAGACATCAAATTCACTTATATCAAAAAAATAAAGCAGAATGGGCCACATACTAAGGTTTAAAGCAAATCTAAATAAGAATAAATATTTTTTAAAGACTTGATTTACAAACATTTTGTGATCAACGACCATCAGATTAAAAATATTTAGTCAGGGGAAAATGCTTAAAAAGCAAACACCTAGAAAACTGATAATTCATAGCTCAATGAAAAATAAGTAGTGAACTCAATGCATAATGTTTTATTTTTAAATATAGAAGAAACTGAACAAACTAAGAGTAGATATTAGATATCTCAACTTAATATATGTTCCAAAATATTATAAGCAAATAGTGTTGGCATAATTAGTTTTCTTTTAACATTAGGAATAAAAATTCATGGCTGATTGTTTTCATCACTACAGAGGCAAGATTTTATTTTAAGAACAAACTAATGTAAACATCAAGAGAAATGAAAGCTATGAGGAATTAAAAGGAAAAATAATTGTTATCATTTACAGATATTTTCATTAGTCACATAGAAAATCAAATAGACACTATAGACAAATTATTTGAATTTATTAGATCAATGACTTCATTGAACAAAAAGGAATTGCTTTCAAATAACCCAGAAATAAGCATAGAGACAAAAAAAATTAAGAAAACAGCATTAAAAACTCATCTAAAAATTTATGTAAAATATGTTCTTTCCATAAAATTTTATGGAAAGAAATTACAGAAAACCAAGGACAGGGAGGAAAAGGGATAGGCAGGAGGAATATAGATGTTCCACATAACGAATGGGACCACTACTATTATATACAAGTCATTTCCTCAGAGTTAATCTAAAAACTAAAGGAATTCCACTTACAATACTACTCAGGAAATTTGAGAAGCTCATGCTAAAATATATGTAAAATGCACAAGAACCAAAATATTTGAAGATAAAGAAATCAATATTTGCCCTAATGCTTATACTAGGTAGGACTTGCTATCTGTCAACTTGTTTTTAAATGTTTATGCTTAAAGTATCACTTAATCTCCGCAATAAGTATGTGTTCTATAAGCCGCATTTTACAAAGAAACAGAAGGAAGTAGAGGTTAGATAATTTATACAATTTCATACAGTGCAGGAAAGTAGACTGAACCTGGACCATTTGACTCCATAGTTTTGGTTTTGTTTGTTTGTTTATTTTAACATTTTATTTATTTATTTATTTATTTATTTATTTATTTATTTATTTATTTTTATTATGTAGTGCTGAGGATCAGCACCTAGCCTTATCCATGCTAGGCAAGCACTCTGCCACTGAGCTACAACCCCAGCCCCTCCACAGGCTTTTTTATGGTCAAGATACAGACATCACTAAATCAAAGTTACTAGGAGAACTTTGTATTACACTGATGTGAACAAAGATGCTAATTGATTGAAGTGGAAAGTCTAGACAAAGAATTTGGCTCAAAAATATATGAATACTTGTCATGTAGCAAAGGTGATTTTAAGAAATAATTTTAGTGATCAGGTTGGAACAACTTAATAAATTGTGCTTAGATTGCTTTCAAAGAACTGAAATTCTTTAGACCATACAAAATTACTTTTTGGGTAAATTCAGGAATTCAAGATATATATAAATAGTATATATATATACACACACACACATATATATTTACATAATATGTATGTATATACATTAATATTATTCATAATATAATAACATACATAACTTATATAATAACATATAATATTATAATAACTTGTATGTGATGATTTAAATATTGATTTGGGAAGAATTTCTTCAAATTTGAAAGCTACACCAAAAGGAGAAAACTTACCATTTTGAGCACTTTAAAATGTAAAACACCTGCTTCTACAAGTAACAAACAAAAAGAAGGGGAAATAGGCAAGAAATGGGATGGGTGTGGTATTTCCATTATACATTAAACAAGCTAATCATCATCGTCATCATCAACACCATCATCATTTCAAATAAAGCATTGAAAGTATTATATTTGATTAAAAATAAAACATTTCTCTCTATGACACAGAAATTTTTTTTTCTAGGTGTGTGTTTAAAGGAAATATTTTATATTTGTGGAGTAGGTTAGGCATAGCAATATCATGGTATCATTGTTTATAAAATTGAAAAAAGTAGAAGCGACCCAATGTCCAGTGCTGGAAGAATTTATGATGGAATTGTGATGCAATAGTGTAATGAAATTCTAATAATTAGTGAAAATTATAAACTTTTGTTTAACTATAAATGCAAATAAATATCACAAAGTAATTAATTTAAAATGCAAATTACACAAAATTATTTTAGCACTTATTTCACTTTAAAGCTTAAAAACAAAATTGTAAATGTACATAGATATATATGTATGTGTTAAAAGTTTAATATTATGTATAGACATAAAAGTAAGGATGATAGTATCATTCCTGGAGGAAAGAATAGAGAGGAAAGGAAATGTGACAGGGAGGATTAAAGGAATTTCAATATTTTGGGTGCTTTATATCTTAAACTATTTAGTAAATGATGATGTGTATAATTCTTATTAATACTTTGGCATTTATTTGAGAAAATTATAAGAATAAATAATTAAGCAAGGTTTTTCATTTAAAACTTTATTAATAACTATCAAGTTAGAAAGGAACTATTTTTAATCAGAAATAACACAATTTATTTTCAATAAACCTACAGTACATTTAATAACAGAAGTAAGAACTTTTCATTTGCCTTCTATAGTCTCTTTTGCTGTCAAAAAATTATAGTGATAATAGCAACTGAATATTGCTCAATATTTCAACCATAATTAGGATGATTTTGAGATAAATAGGTAACACCATAGAAGATTTTACAATTGTTGCTTATTCTGAAATTATTCACATGAAGATGAAAATTAAATGAAGATATTTCTTTAGAAGCAACATATTTCTGACTGAGCTTTTACTCCTTCCTACCTCTGAGCTTTTCTAACATTCAATGTAATAAAGACTATCCACTATTCATTTGATGTAATCAGAGATAATCTTTAACCACTATATGTTCTATAATATATTTTCCTGGTGGGTGTTATCTCTGCAAATTCTTTTGCTTTATGGAGAAAATAGAATATTATACACTGCTGTCTCTTTGAAGGTTTAGTCTGGCAGAGAGCAAATGACTTAGAAGAAAATATAATTACCAGAATAATAGTAAGGAATAAATAAGGTTTATTTGCCTAAAGTACTATTTATTGTTATGTACCTAAGTTGTAATCTTCTGAACCTCATCATAAATGATGAAATTCCTTAAAGTGTTAAAATTTTACTTGCAACTATCTTTTGCCCTCAGGTAATCTCTCTACTTAGATGACATTTTTTTCCCTAATAGTTTTGATTATAAAAAGTATGCTGAGGACATCAAAACTTACATTTCTGAACCTCACTTCTGAGACATCTCTACTTAAATGGCTTAGATGAATATTCACTTCTATTTCCAAAAGTTTTTTGTCTTCCTCCAAACCCATTTTCCCTTTAGGGTATAAATCTGGTGAAAGTAGAATTGGATAAAGTTTTAAAAGAATGTAGAATCTCTGCTTTTTGGGGGTTGAGGTAGTACTGGGGACGGAACACAGGGTCACTTTACTACTGAGATCCATCTCCAGCCCTTTCTATTGTTTATTTTGACATAGGCTTTCCCTAAGTTGCTAAGGCTGGCCTCCAACTTGTGATTCTCCCACCTCAGCCTCTAGAGTCACTGGATTATGGGCATACGCCACCATGACTGGTGATCATGTACTTTTAAAGCCTGAAAATATTTCCAACTTTTGACTGAATAGATGTATTTCTAAGAACTTCTAAACAATAATCATATATAGACAAATATGTAAAAAGTTATCTTGGTGTAGTTTATGAGAACTGGGAGACATACTAGTACTCACCAATGTTTGATATAGCAATTTTGGTGTATACAAACTAAAAGAGTAAAGATGATTACTTAATAACATAGAGAAAAGGCTAGGTATGTAGTTTAGTGGAAGACCATATTCCTAACAGATATGAGGCCAGAATTCAATTCCCAGTAACACGAAAACAAACAAAAACATAGAGAAAAAGAAATGCAACATAAGTAAATGTACAAAACATATTATTAACTAAAAAGTCAGTGTTCAAAAGAACTTATGGAACATTAATCATAAAAGTAATAATTATCTTTTCTATACAAATATAGACATAGCAACAGAGAAATGTGGCATTAGAGAGAAAGAAAAAATAGATGATAGGTTTTTGTTTTAACAGTTGTTTCTATGCATGCATTGTACTACTGAGACTGCTGTAGTTTTAGTTTTGTTTTGTTTAGTTTCTTTTTTCTTTTGTTCCAGGAATTGAATCCAGGGGCACTTAATCACTGAGCCACCCCCAAGCCCTTTTTATTTATTTGTTTTTTAAATTTTGAGACAGAGCATCACTACATTGCTGAGGCAGGCTTTGAACTTGCAATCTTCCTGCTTTAGCCTTCCAAGCCCCTGGAATTACAGGTGTGCACCACCTTGCCTGGCTTGGTTTGCTTTCAATGAAAGCAGTATAATCAGTTATTTTCTTTTATTGTAAGGCTATATTATTGGGGGAAAAATATTACACATCAAATGATGACTAAATTTATAAAATTCAACAAGTAGTTAACAATCCTTGCTTTACGAATTAGTTTACTAGATTTTCTGTGGTTTAAAAGATGGAAAAGAAAGAATCCATTTTTCTTTCCTTCATGGAGTCCACACTGAAACACCAGTTTCATTTTTTTGTTCTTTTAAATATGAATATAGATCTGACTCCAAAAGACCCTTGCCCAAGAATATGAACTGAATGTATCTGCAACAATGAAAGGCAACCATTTAGTGAATATTAAAGTACTGCTTTATTGCATTAAGGCAATTATAAAATTGATAAGAACCTATTTATATGTATAAGCCTATAATAGTTTTTGAGAAAAATAGTTGCTTATTTCATTAGAAACATTTTGACTGTTTATTATATAAAGCCCATATATGAAATTTTCTAAAGAAAAATTAAATTGCCAGTACTGAGACAATGATAAAAATTTCAAAATTATTTTTCCCTGTTCTCTAATAATTTGATGAGATTTTTCTCTTCCCATGAAATGAACTAGGTTGCACATAATTTTAAATAGTGTTTTCATTTCCCTTACAAAATAATATAACATATTAACAGGGGCAGTTATAATAAAAGCACTATTTTTTCTTTGTTTAAAGATGTCTAAATTCAAAAAATAACCAAAAAATTAATTATAACTACACCTAAATCCAGAAGTTAACAATATTTTTTGATTTGCTTTGTTTTTTAACCTCTGTTGCTTTCTATAGGCTTATTCCGACTAGAATTGCTTGAAGCCAAAATCTGAATCCTGCTTTGAGAATCAGTGATGGGGAACTAGCGTTAAATTTGTTCTAACTTTATTTTTTTCTTTAATCTTTTTCTTTTATTTCTTTGTCCTGCATATGTGACATGATAAAATGTTTTCCTTGATCCTGAATTTGTTTATGGGAATCTGTTCTCACTATGCCCTTCAATAATAAATAATACAAATATTCACTTATTTAGCAAGAGAAGGACATGTTTTATCCACAGTGTTTATTGCCAATTTTATTAAAATCATATCTCTGAGCATGTCAGTGCTGATATCATTCCTACTAATTATCTTATGCTGAATGCATTTTTAATGATTCCAGACTTTTCTTCTAAACAGATGTTCCTTGAACAGTTTTCACTTTATTTTTTTCTAGTGTTAGACTGCTTAAATAGGTTGGCACCAATTTGTAAGGTTATAAAACTGGGTACTTTGCTGGAACCAATTTTATATTAGCATAAAACTTCAGCATACTCAACCCTGAGTGTTTCCCCATGGAAAGGAAGTAGCCTTTCTTACCATTTTATTGCTTCATTCATCAGTGTTTTATTTGCAAATTGGTTTCTTTCCCTGGGCGTCTTTTTCCATGCTAATAAGCTACAACTCAGTGTTCACCAAGAATTGTGTAGCCCTTCAGGGTTAATTTCAGAAGCAAAGTAATTTAATACCCCAGCAATCCCCTGGAAAAGACAAGTACAGGACAGGATTTGTGTAGACATAAAAGCAAGTTTTAAATATTCCTTCTGAGGTAGCTGCTCATATATTTATCTCCATCCATAAACATTAATTACCAAAGGATGCTAGAAATAATGGAATATCATCACTTGGACTAGTTGCTGTTGGCAAGTTGTGAATGCACAGTGGGGAGATAACCCAAGTTGATTCTTTACTTTATGTGAGATGATTGCCTACCTGCTCAATTTAATCGCTGACCATTATCTAACTTTTCCCTTGAAAGGAAATATAGGGTGTCACTAAAATCTGTGGTGTTGATGGAAACTGCACCTATCTCACCACTTTTAACGTTGTATCAATTTTCCATGAATAAATGTAATATTGACTCCTCTCTCTTTTTTCCCCCTCTATTACATGACAACTCAATTGGGTTTCAAAACAGAAGAAATATTATGTTACTTGCAAGTTTCACAAAATAAAAAGGCATTTGCCCTTTGCTCTGTGCTTTTAAGTAGTGTCACAGTATTACGGATCCATCATATACAAAGGACGAACACTATAAATAGTTTGCTTCTATGTCACCTGTTATTATTATTACTTGAAAATGGCTTTAAAGATAGAGTATTTATTAAATAAGATCTTTTTCTCCTGTATAGTAAAGTAATTGCAGATTCTGGAATGAACGATCAAATCAAATTAATCTTCCTTGAGGACATGGAGCATTGTTTTTCAGATGATACAAAAAAAAAAAACTGCACTCTTCAAAAGAGTCACAGTGTCCCCTATGATAAATTTAAATATTTATTAGAATATAATTCTCTGAAATAAAATATTATAATATTAAGTTATAGTTTAAGAAAAAGTAGATTATCATCCTTTAACTTTCCAGTGAGTCTAAAACGTGGTGTTTATAATCATGGTTTGACTATACCTCATTTCCAAAATTCCAAAGTTAACCATGAATGCCAAACAACAAAAAAAGTGACTTTAAAAAGATACCATCTCCCTTGAGCTATAAATTGATGAAGTCCTCATATAATTTTAATGCATTTTGATACATTTGCCATTGCAGATATATTAAAAATCTGTCAGAAAAAAAACATTATTTCCTATATTTTAGCATTAAAATACTATTTAAATAATTAAATCATGTTATGAGCTCTAAATATACATGACCAGTCATGTTATTTAAGTTAGATGTTGTATGTTCTTAAATTAAACTGGATACTATTAGACTTTTGGACATTCATCACAAAATTGGTAATGGAAAATTCTTTCCAGAACCATAATATGTTTTAAAGTTTTACTATGGAAAGTTTAAAATATATGCAAAATTAGAGAAACTAGCAAAACTCATGTACCTATAATCTAATACATTATTTTTATTGCTACTGTAAAAAATTACCACAAACTTTGTGGTTTGAAACAGCACACATTTATTGGTCTCACTGGGCTAAAAATAAGATCTATGTTCCTGTTGGGAGGTTTCCATGCAGAATCTGTTTTGTTTTCCCAGCTTCTAGAGGCTGCCTGTATTCCTTGGCTTATGGTACCAATCCTCTATCTTCAAAGCCATCAAACTCAGACCAAGTCCTTTTCTTACCACTATCTCCCTGGTTCTTTTTCTCCTATCTTCCTCTTTCACTTATAAGGACCTTCATTATTAGGTGTATCCTTCTTGGAGCTTCCAGGATAATACCCAATTTATAGTCAGTTAACAAGCAAACTTTTGTCTGCAACTTTAATTCACCCATACCATGTAGTCTATCATATTCACAGGTTTCCAGGATTAAAAGCAGTTCATGTGGGGGTTTCTTTGTTTTGTTTTGTTTTTTAAGCAGGGGCATGTTATATTTTTTTACCTCTACTCCTTCTACATTTACCATTTGCCATTCCTGTTTCATCTCTTCCACTCCTCCATGACACTCATACACACTTTAGTTCATTTGCTACAATTGTTTTAATGCTACAATTGCTACAATTTAGTTCAATTGCTACAATTGTTTAATGTATCATGAGACTTCATTTCTGGGTATATATCAACAGTGAATGATATTTTGTTTAAATATAACCAAAGCAAAGTAAGATCAATAAAATAAGCAATAATTCTAGGGTATTATCTCATATGTGAACTATTTCTCAAAATGTCATTCTACAATTGATGATGGAATTTCAGTCAAAATAATTTTCACATATATATTTGGTTCAAATGTCTTTTTAATCTATAACTTCGACATTTATATTTTTTACATCAGTTAATTATATACTTTGAAAATTTTCAAACTCTGAATTTAACATATCACAGTGTCATAGCATAATTAGACATGAACTTCTGTCATTCCTAAAGAAAAGGGGGACAGTAAAATACCATGTCCGTCGATACTCCCTTTTTGTTTCCGAAAACCTAGCCAAGTTAAGTGAACAGTGAGAGCAAGCCTGTATCCAAACATCTAGAAACGTATTATCCTGAAGAACACTGGCTTTCTCTTATGCACAAGAGAAACTAAGGCAAGTTAGTGTTATCTGTGGTAAACTACTTTCTTGTATGTAATCCAGGGAAGTTTCTCCTTTGTACTGGTGTACAAAGCAAGCTAATTCTGATGATGTCACTACTACTACAGCCTATCATATAAAGCCCTTGCTGGGTAAGGATACAAATGTAACTAAGGGCACTGTGGAAATAATAGGACTTACTCATCCAGCTGAATGAAACTGGACAAAACATTGTGAGAGAGAGGAGGTACTTCTTGGCAAAGCACACTGAAGGATGGAGGTGCTGTCAGCCTGTCACCACTGAACTCTTCTTGGAGAGTCACTGACTGACTACTTGTAAGCTTTCCCCAACAAATCATATGTCTCCCATGCCGTCTCTGGGTACTTTCATTGGCTTTACTACAACCTACCACACTGTCCTGGCACACTGGACTATGGAAAAGATAACCTATATCCTCGAAAACTATAAACTGATAATGACATTCAGGCTTCCTCCACCCAGGAACACATTGTTGTAGTGTGTGTAGTTCATATTATATCTAAATGGGTAATACATACTATGTGGTGATCTCCATTTTAGTGATTTTGAGAATGATTATTAAATGTGGATGTTGCCAATCTGATCTATCCATTATAAAGTTCCACAAGACCATTCACTTAATAACTTTGAGAGCAGTTGATCATAGTTGTCCAGATATTCTGAGACTGCTTTTAGGTGCCCCTTCTAGTATCATATTTTAAGTTGCCTAATGTTCTTTTTTTTTTTTTTTTTTGGTACCGGGGATTGAACTCAGGGGCACTCTACCACTGAGCCACATCCCCAGCCCTATTTTGTATTTTATGTAGAGACAGGGTCTCACTGAGTTGCTTAGTGCCTCGCCATTGCTGAGGCTGGCTTTGAACTCGCGATTCTCCTGTCTCAGCCTCCCTGAGTGCTGGGATTACAGGCTTGAG
>PVHX01020615.1:0-31531 GCA_004024805.1 Geosciurus inauris
CTCCTCAAATTATTCCATGAAATAGAAAGGGAAGGAACCCTTCCAAACTCATTCTATGAGGCTAGTATCACCTTGATCCCAAAACCAGACAGAGACACATCCAAAAAGGAAAACTTCAGACCAATATCCCTGATGAATATAGATGCAAAAATTCTTAATAAAATTTTGGCAAATCGCATACAAAAGCATATTAAAAAAAATAGTGCACCACAATCAAGTGGGGTTCATTCCAGGGATGCAAGGTTGGTTCAACATACGGACATCAATACATGTAATCCATCACATCAATAGACTTAAAAATAAAAATCACATGATTCTATCAATTGATGCAGAGAAAGCATTTGACAAAATACAGCACCCCTTCATGTTCAAAACACTAGAGAAACTAGGGATAGTAGGAACATACCTCAACATTGTTAAAGCAATATATTCTAAGCCCAAGGCCAATATCATCCTAAATGGAGAAAAATTGGAAGCATTCCCTCTAAAAACTGGAACAAGACAGGGATGCCCTCTCTCACCACTCTTATTCAATATAGTCCTTGAAACTCTTGCCAGAGCAATCGGACAGATGAAGGAAATTAAAGGGATACAAATAGGGAAAGAAAACTCAAACTATCATTATTTACAGATGACATGATTCCATACTTAGAGGACCCAAAATGTTCCACAAGAAAACTTCTAGAACTGATAAATGAATTCAGTAAAATTACAGAATATAAAATCAATACACATAAATCACATGCATTTCTATACATCAGCAATGAAGCCTCTGAAAGAGAAATTAGAAAAACTACTCCATTCACAATAGCCTCCAAAAAATTAAAATGCTTGGGAATCAATATAACAAGAGATGTGAAAGACCTCTACAATGAAAATTATAAGACACTAAAGAAAGAAATTCAAGAAGATCTTAGAAGATGGAAAGACCTACCATGTTCCTGGATAGGCAGAATCAATATTATTAAAATGGCCATACTACCCAAAGCACTATATAGATTCAATACAATCCCAATTAAAATCCCAAAGGCCTTTCTTATAGAAATAGAAAAGGCAATCATGAAATTCATTTGGAAAAATAAGAGACCGAGAATAGCCAAAGCTATCCTGAGCAAGAAGAGTGAAGCAGGAGGCATCACAATACCAGACCTTAAACTTTACTACAAAGTAATATTAACAAAAACGGCATGGTACTGGCACCAAAATAGACATGTAGACCAATGGTACAGAATAGAAGACACAGAGAGTAATGCACATAAATACAGCTATCTCATACTAGACAAAGGCGCCAAAAACATACATTGGAGAAAAGATAGCCTTTTCAATAAATGGTGCTGGGAAAACTGGAAATCCATATGCAGTAAAATGAAACTAAACCCCTATCTCTCACCATGCACAAAACTCAACTCAAAGTGGGTCAAAGACCTAGGAATTAGACCAGAGACGTTGCGTCTACTTGAGGAGAAAGTAGGTCCAAATCTTTATCACGTGGGATTAGGCCCCGAATTCCTTAACAAGACACCTATAGCACAAGAAATAAAAGCAAGAATCAATAAATGGGATGGACTTAAACTAAAAAGCTTCTTCTCAGTAAGAAAAACTATCAATGAGGTGAACAGAGAGCCTACATTCTGGGAGCAAATTTTTGCCACGTGCACATCAGATAGAGCACTGATCTCCAGGATATATAAAGAAATCAAAAAACTTAACACCAAAAAAACAAACAATCCAATCAATAAATGGGCTAAGGAGCTGAATAGAAACCTCTCAGAAGAAGATATACAATCAATAAACATATATATGAAGAAATGTTCAACGTCTCTAGCCATTAGAGAAATGCAAATCAAAACTACCCTCAGATTTCATCTCACCCCAGTCAGAATAGCAGCTATCCAAAATACCAGCAACAATAAGTGCTGGCGAGGATATGGAGAAAAAGGTACATTTAAACATTGCTGGTGGGATTGCAAACTGGCACAACCAATCTGGAAAGCAGTATGGAGACTGCTTAAAAAACTTGGAATGGAACCACCATTTGACCCAGCTATCCCACTCCTTGGCCTATACCCTAAAGACTTAAAAACAGCACACTACAGTAAAGCAGCCACTTCAATGTTTATAGTAGCACAATTCACAATTGCAAACCTGTGGAAGCAACCCAGATGTCCTTCAATAGATGAATGGATAAAGAAACTGTGGTACATATACACAATGGAATATTATTCAGCAATAAAAGAGAATAAAATTATGGCATTTGCAGGCAAATGGATGAAATTGGAAAGCATTATACTAAGTGAAGTAAGCCAATCCCAAAAAAACAAATGCCGAATGTTCTCTCTGATTAGTGGATGCTGATAAATAAGGGGGATGGGAATGGGAATGGAGGAACTCTGGACATGGCATGGGGAAAGTGGGGGGTGGGAAAAAGGAATGGGTATAGTAAAGATAGTTGTTTGAGATCGTCATCACTACCTTTGGTGCATGTATGAAGACACAATTGGTATGACTTTATCTGGTTTGCAACCAGGGAAATGGAAAAACTGAGCTCTATATATGTACTATGACTTGAAATGCAATTAAATAAACCAATTAAAAAAAAGAAATAATAATAAAGAATTGTATAAGAAGATAAAAATCATTTTAAAGATGGGAAAATCACATTACTTAATGCACTTTATTAGATATGTGATTTATTTTAATTGTACTTTCTCATTTTAGAAAAATAAAAAGATCTCAAATTATCAAAAATTATTTACAGAAAATATTTTATTGCTTTATTTTTCTATTTACTTTCAATAGGTATAACACTTATTTTATTCATATGTACAAGTTAAGAGTATTCCTTGTCTAATTAACATAATAAAAAGATTAATGTAAAAAGAAAATCCTCCACTAAGAGAATTTCTATCTGATCCCATAGCATTTTTAAAAAATTTTATATAGAATTTATTACATCAATTTGACTCACTCACTCTCCTATTTATATTTTATCCTATTTAATTACAAACTTCCTAAATATGAGTCATAGCTCCTTCATTCCTATATTAGCAATGCCTGATTTATTAACCTGGAAGCTGGGTGCAGTGGCACAAGCCTGTAAACCCAGAATTTAGGGAGGCTGAGACAGGAGAATCGCGAGTTCAAAGCCAACGGCGAGGCACTAAGCAACTCAGTGAGACCCTGTCTCTACATAAAACACAAGATAGGGCTGGGGATGTGGCTCAGTGGTGGAGTGCCCCTGAGTTCATTCTCCAGTACCAAATATATATATATTTAACCTGGAATATAAATATTAGGTATCCCAGAAGCAATGTTTTGATTATATCTAGTAGAGTTCCTTTACCCATTCATTAGTTTATGGATACTTAGTTTGATTCCACTGCTTCTATTTTGTGAGTACTGCTACAATCAATGTAGGAGTACAGATGCCTCTTTGAAATACTGACTTCATGTCTTTTAAATTCCAGAATTGGGGTTGCTGGATCACATGGCAATCCCATTTCTGATTTGTTTAGAAAATATTCAGCCATAAATAAGGATAAAATTCTGTGATTACAAGATGCATGGAACTGGAAGAAGTCATGCTATGTCAAATAGGCCAGGCACAGAAAGACAAATCCTTTATGATCTCATTCATACATGGAATCTAAAAATGTTGATTTCATAAGGTGAAAATGCATTAGGTGTTACCAGAGGCTGGGAAGAGTCAGGGGAAGGGAAAATGGGGAAAGTTTAATTAATGAGTACTAAGGCATAGTTGGTTAAAAAAATATATAGTTATGACTTTTGTTAAATAGTAGTGTAACTATAGTTCATTATTATGCACTGTATATAATTTTTAGGTGTCAAAAAGTTTTCAAATGCATTATTTTCAAAAATAAGGCACTTATAATATTTATTCATTACTCAAACATTTTCTAACCATTCCATGTATTTACTTAATTTTGTGTTATTATCTCAAATATTACCTATTAATTTTTGAGTTAACACATTTTCCAGTTTATAAAATAAACAACATAAAAGTTTAAAATATTGCAGTTTTGCTTAGCTTAATATAGTTACTTATTTCACTTTTAATATCTTGAGGTAAATAGAAGAAACCTGACATTGGGATAGGGGATGTCACAGATATTTTACCATTGAGCTACATTCCCAGATATTTTTATAACTTATTGAGACAAAGTCTAAGTTGCTGAGAGTCTCACTAAATTGTTGAGGCTAGCCTTGAATTTGTAATCCTCCTGTTTCAGCCTCCCAAGATGCTGGAATTACAGGTGTGTGCCACTACACCCATTGAAAAATGAATATCTTAATAAAGTATAAAGTGGTGGATAAAAGAAAATGAGCACTTCAAGCATGTCTATGTTCAGGGAACAGTGAGTTTTGTAGGGCTTATTTATTGAATCAGAAATCTGAAGCTGGGTGCGGTGGCTCAAGCCTATAATCCCAGCATTTAGGGAGGCTGAGACAGGAGAATCGCGAGTTTAAAGCCAGCCTCAGCAATGGCAAGGTGCTAAGCAACTCAGTGAGACCCTGTCTCTACATAAAACACAAACTAGGGCTGGAGATGTGTCTCAGTGGTCGAGTATCCCTGAGTTCAATCCCCAGTACCAAAAAGAAAAAAAGAAAAAAAAAATTGAGGGCAGTAAGGAATGGGGAAACAAGTTTGTAGGAGATCAAAAGGAACAACATCCTTTAGTTGACATTTTGTACCTGGAACTGTGCGAGCATTGAATTTCCTTCCACATCTTCTACTTTCTTACTACACTCTACCACCTATAAATTTGTGCTCCCATGGTCCATTTTTTCATTTCTGCCAGTGAGGCTCAATCTAAATTGTATCTACTACGATTGCTTTAATATTGTAAATAGAATGCATAAATGTGATCTCTCATAAGAGTTGTTGAAAGTATATTTGTTTCAATACCATATTCTCAAATTTAGTGTAATATTTCTTCTGAACATATAACAGTGTTTTTCAAATCTGGTTGCTTATTCCTATAACCTGGAGAGTTTTTAAAATACACTAATACTCAAACATCCTTTTATATATTTTTAAATATATATAAATGAGAATTATTGCCAAAAATTGACTAAAGCAATTGATCGGCTTAGTGGACATTTCATATATAATGGATGATATTTTTTAAATCAGACAAAGAAATGATTTGTTAGAATTATTTCCTTTTACAAATTGAGATAAAATTTTTGCCATGTTTACCTGGGAAGAATAAAAAAACAACCAATTTTAATGACAAATATATTTTAGGAAAGCACCTATAAAAATGCAGAGTTCTAATATATACAAGAGTCTATCTTCAAAATCAAATATGTTATTATTTGTCCTGTTTTCTTTCTATGTCTTTTTTTCCTCAGAAAACAACATAGGAGCTACCCAGCATGCAAGTTATTTTTACTTTTCTATCTATAAAATTTTAAACAAAACAAAACAAACAAAAAAGCATGACCTATAAGATAAGTGATATATATTGCATCATAACATTTTAAATTCAAAATTTATATTTGAATAAGTTTGAAAAATAGATTTTATTTTCAAATGCCTCAGAAGTGAATTCAATACACTGACATTATAAAACAAAAACAAAAAAATTTAAATGTTCCTTATAAAAATTAATGTTACTCAGAAATGTGTTTTAGCACACACTTTTATTTTTACTTAGCATATAAATCTATTTTGCATGGGGCTAAAGGTAATTTGATATCTTAGTTTGGCCTAGAAAGCTAATTTTTTAAATGTTTTTTTTTTTTAATTTCAGGAAATATTTAAGCTACAGCAGTTTGCCCCAGATATAAGTGTTGTATGTATCTTCTTGGTGATACATTTAATATGACCTCATTTTATGCTTGTTCTGTTCACAGTGTGTTTCATGTGCATTGTGCACAAATTGCTTAGTTTTCTTCTCTAAAAAATATTCAATTTCAAGAGTTTGTTTCATTTTGTGTGAAAGAATACTAAAATCACGAGCTTTTTAGGATTTTAAAACTCTTTATATGTTTATCATTTATTCTTTTTAATTAACTCATGGCAATTGTGCATATTTATAGAGCACAGTGTGATATTTCAAGGTATGTGTATAAAGTGTACTGATTCTATTAGAGAATTTAGAATTTCCATTTCCATATCAATGCTTTGAGATCCTCCCTTCTAGTTTCCCTTAAAATGTGTCACAGCTTGTTATGAACTTTAACTAACCTGCTATGTTGTATCACTAAAACTTATTCTTCCAATCTGTGTTTGGTACCTTTTATCAAACTTGTTTCTATGCTTTTTCCCTCCTAAACTTCCTAGCCTCCTATGACCATTATTCTATATTTTCTATTTTGAAAGCAACTACTTGAACTTTCACATTCTAGAAAGATTATGTAATATTTGTCTTTTTGTGTCTGAGTTATTCACTTAATGTAATGTCCTCCAACTCCATCTATTTTGCCATAAATCAGAATTTTATTCTTTTTTGGGTGCATAATATTTCACTATGTGTATATACCACATTCTCTTTATCCACTCTTCTGCCAATAGACACTTAAGTTGATTCCATATCATGGTTATTGTAAAATGTGCTTCAATAAAAATGGAAGTTTGGACATGCCTTTTTCACATTGATATTTATTTCCTTTGAATGTATAAGCAGAAGTAGTATTACTGACTCATATGGTAGTTCTATTTTTAGACTTTTGAGGAACCTCTATACTGTTCTCCAGAATGGCTGTAATAATATACATTTGCATGAACAGCATATAAGTTCTCCCCTTTATCTGCATCCTCAATTATATTTGTTATTTATTGCTATTTAGATAATGTTCTTTCTGACACATATAATACCCTACTATTCTTTTCTATCATCCATTTGTTAGGTTTTTATGCCAGAACCATGTTCTTTTGGTCACTGTAACACATAATATGGCTTAAAACGGAGTGTTTTATTGTTTTGCTCAAGATTGCTTTCATTATTCAGATTCTTCTTTGTCTTTATATAAATCTCAGGTTTATTGATTCACATGTGTTGAATCATACTTGCATTGCTGGGGTAAAGCCCACTGGATCATGGTGTTTTGTCTTCTTAATCATGCTGGATTTGATGTGCTACATCTGTTAAGAAATTTTGCATCTTGAGCTGGGGATTTAGCTCAGTTGGTAGAGAGCTTGTCTTTCATGCACAGGCCATTCAATCCCCAGCATCACACACACAAAAAATTGCATCTATATTTTTTAGGGATAGTCTACCATCATTTTTTTTTTGGTTTCATTTTTGTGGGACTTTCATTTCTTTCTATTATTTAGCTTGCCACAATGCATTGTTATGTTTTGAAGTCTTTCAATTTTTTTTTATGTAGATGCTTATTGCTATAAACTTCCTCCCTTTTTAGTAATTTTTGTTGTTTTCTATTAGTTTTGATACACTGTGTTATATTTCCCTTTGTTTCAATACACTGTATAATTTATCTTTTGCTTTCTCGATTACCCATTACTTGCTAAATAGCATGCTGTTTAATTTCTATGTATTTGGACACTTTTCAAAATTCCTTTTGTGTTCAATTTCTAGTTTTCTTCAAGTATGGTCAAAGAAAATACAAGGTATGATTTTTATTTTTTTTTAAGTTTTTAAGATGTATTTTGTGATCTAACATATATTGTATCCTAGAGAATATTGCATAAGCTGATGAGAAGAATTCATTCAGTAGCTGATGGATAAATGCCTATTAGTATCCATTTGTTCTATTATAGAGTTTACTTAAAACATTTCTTGGTTGATTTCTTGACAGGATGATGCATTTGTTGATGAAATTTGGTTGATCAACTTCTCAATTATTATTGTATTGGAGACTATCTCTCCACTTAGATTCAATAATATTTGTTTTGTAACAATTATTCTGATTTTTTTAGCTAACAGTACAAAAGTCTATATTCCAGTTAGGATTTCCTACAGCATCAGAAAGGGCTGTCTCAGACAAGTGGTCCCAAATTTATTTTTTCTAAAATACTTTTACTATTTTCATAGCATGTTATGAAATAAATGTTTTCCCTGAAATTCTCATATTGATGATCTAACTCCCAATATGCTAGTATATTATGTACTTCAGTTTAGATGAAGTTATGAGGGTGAAGCCTTATGATGTGATCAGCATCCTTATAATAAAAGAAAAAGACACTGAAGTTCTCTCTCTCCCTTTCTCCTTCTATTTGTCTCTCTTCTCTTCCACACACCAAAACAGGCTACACAAACACATAGCAAAACACCAGTAATCTTCAATTTAGTAAGAGACTCCTCACCAGAACGTAGTCATGCTGGTACAGTGACCACAGATTTCTAGCTTGTAAAACCATAAGGAAAAAATGAGATTTATTGTTGAAGTCATTCAGCTCATGTTTTTTTTTATAATACCTAAAATGTCTAATACAGAGCCAAGGAAAGAACTATGATCCACATGGATCAATGAGACATTTTTAATGACAAAATGCTATCCCATCACCATGTGGTTTCTACTTAACTAATACATAAACTCTGAATGTGGCTTTAGGTAGCAAACAAAAAATTATTTCTTCACCCAGACAAAGGAAATTTAGTACATTTTATAAATGGAAAATACCATAGGTTCATGATGTTGTCATGTAACTCAACAAAATCATGTTACTGCAGACGTGAGCCAAGACACCAAATGGGAAGGCAGCTTAGGAGGTATGGGGTTTGATGAAAATTTTCTGAGCTTTCAAGAAGGCAGAAATATATTCAATGTCCTGCTTAGAGAGAGGAAACATCTACTCCTCTAAACAATAATTAGATGTTGTTGTAATTATCTGCTTTATGTGTAGTTCTTTCAGATATAGAACAAACACAGGCTATAGAAATATCAATAATCTTTTCTGACAGTTACTGATCAAGACAATCTATTTTTTGCCCCTATATCTACAAACAGAATCAGATCTCAGTAGGCTGCTTGAGGTGAGGTAAAACCAAGAACATTTATATTACACTCCAAAAGATCTTGATTTTTTTCAAATTCATACAAGCACAGGTCTGTGGAATATATATGATAATGAATTTTAAGTGTACAGATGAATTTAACATAAAATTAAACAAGGCTTAATTTATTGATGTAGGTTCATTAAGCAGAGACTGAGTATTTAGTTTTGAAATCTGTGGAGTTAAAAATATTCCAGTAGCTTGTCTGGCTCATTGACTAAAATATGAGTCGAAAAATTGTCTATTTTAAATGACCTGAAAGATGTCTGGTACCCCCTGATTTAGTATTAATGAAGATATTCAAAGACTCAGAAGTATAGAAATATGGAGTTCATTTTACATAAATACCTCTTCCTCCACACTTGGATAATCTAGAAGTTCCCCTTCACCAACAACTTAAACAGATTTGTGAAAGGAGCACCGATACCCTTGAAAAGCTCCACCATTGCTCTTCTGTGCATGCCAAAACTTACAATGGGCTCTACATTCACACAATAGAAAGCCTAAATGTGAGGAATATAATTTGAACCTAGCATGTAACAGGCAAATTTGTGGCACTAAACTGCCAAAAACAAGTGGGTTTCCTTACCATAATTGACAGTAGAGTCAAAGCAATGATCAAAATGCTCTGACTTTTATAGACCTGTGGCACTGGCCAATTAATTATGATAATCTCAAAAGTGAAATATGCAGGTAGCAAGCTAAATTATTACTTGAATTGTATAAGCAAAAACAAATTTGAGGTGAATGATTGAAAATATACCTTAAATCATAGCAACAGAGAATCACAACTCCAACCCCTCAATCTATTCCTAAACTTGAGCCTTTTTACAGATGGAAGACACTTAAATTAAGGGGAAGCCAGTTCTAGTTAAGGAAGAATCCTGGCATGCTTCCAAACTCTTATAATATCAATCTTTGTCCCACTGTTGCGAAAGGGACCAAAGACCTTTTACCAGGATAACTGTACATTGAGGAAAAAGAAATAATTATAATATCCAGAGACTGCTGGGTTATGGCTATGCTGTTGATTTTAGAGAATCCAACATATTATTGCCTTCAAGTCAGAGTAGGATGTTATAGATCAAGTGAACAATGAAGTTTAGCCAAGGCCTAAGTTGATCCAGTGTGTCCCTTAATCCATCCTGTGTTTATTTCCCCGGTCCCATATTGAATAATTAGGACCATTATGCTTGTAACTTGGAAGAATCCCCGCATTGGTTCCCTAACCTATAGAATGAGCTGTATTGGTGGATAAAGCAAAATGGAAGCCATTAAAATTTCCTGTGTCTTATAAAATAGAAAATTAAGAATAATATCACTTCCCTTTAAGGATAGCAGAGATTAGTGTCCCCAGGAATATGAAAGATGAAGGAGTGGTGGTTCCTACCACTTTTTCATTCAGCTCTCCATTCTGGCTTTTAAATTGTGTAAAAGCCAGATGGGTCTTGGAAAATGACAATTGATTATAATTAGCATATTCAAGTGGTGATTCCAATTGCAGCTGCTCTACCAGATGTGTTTTCCTTGCTTCAGCAGACTCACAAATTTCTTGATATCTGGTATGCAGCTATTGATCTGAAAAAATATTTTTTGTCTATATATATTCATACAACCCAGTCAGAAGCAATTGTCTTGAGCTGGCAAGGCTTGTAATACACCTTCACTGTCCTAACTCAGAAGTATATCAACTTTTTAGCTCTTTTCCATAACTTAGTTGACAGGGATTTTGATCATCTTTTTCTTCATTAAGGTATCACACTGGTCTATGATATTGATGAGATGGTACTGATTGGACTGAGTGAGCAAGAGGTAGCAAACACTCTGAAGCTGTTGGTAAAGCCATTACGTATAGGTGATGGGAAATAAATCCAACTAAAATTCAAGGGCCTCCTACCTCAGTGAAATTTCTAGAAGTACAGTAGTGTGGGGCATGATAATATATTCCTTCTAAGGTGAAAGATAAGATATAGAATATGGCCCCTCCTACACTCAAGAAAGAAGTACAAGACTTAATGGGCCTATTTGGATTTTGGAAAAAGCACATTCTCACATGGGTCTATTACTGTGGCTCATTTACTGAGTGATTTAAAAATCTACTAATTTTGAGTTTTGCCCAGAGCAGAATGTTTGTAACAGATCAAGCCTACTATCAAGGCTGCTCTGCCACTTTGCACCTACTATTCATTAGGCCCTATTTTGCCTGAGGTGTCAGTATTAGAAAGGAATGCTGCTTGGAGTCTTTGTTGACTTGTAGGTTGTAGAAAGGGATATTTCTTAAAGCTACATAGGTGAAACATAACAGAGGTCCTTGGGATTTTGGAGCAAGAAACTGTCATCATCAGGAGACAACTACTTTCCCAGTGACAGAGCTGTTAGGCTGCTACTGGGTCTTAGTTAAAACTGAATGCTTGGAGCACCCCACCACCAGAGAGGCTGGGACTAGGAACTCCCCTGCACCCCTTTGCTGGAGAGAAACACTGTGTTGAGGCTTTGTATCCACCAAAGTGAGGCCCTACCCAAACCTCTTCCATCTTGGGATATGGCAGCCACCAACATAGCCCTTCACACATGGTAATCTCATGTGGTAATCTAAACCATGGAAAATGGACAGGGATAGCTGCCTGTTGCAGCACTGTGTGCCACAACTGAGCAAACCATGCAATGCCACTGCACAGCCCATCTTTCCAGCCCCACCTATGAAAGTGGTTGCCTCCAGCTTGGGGCACATCCACTGCCATCTGAGGTTAATTCCGCTGTCACCTCCACCATCTTTAGCTGAGACACCTTCTATTTAAGGACACTGACTGGGGCCTAGAAGCCCAATATCAAGGTACCTTCAGACTTGAGGCTATTGCTGGCACAAAAGAGGAACATGGCCACTTCAATCAAGGGACAAAAACAAAGACCTGGAAAACCAGCATCAAGGTCTGTGTGGGACTGGATGCACCAGAGGGATCCCTACTAAGTGTGCTATCAGACAACATCTTGTTGCAGAGGCAACAGGGAGCCTTGCATGGGATCATCTCTCTTTTCTTTTCTTTTTCTTTTTTCTCTCTGTTAACAGCCAACTTCTTTTGATTCCCCTTTTACTAGTCCTATAATCCAACACTTCCATATTCTAACATCCTAAATCATAAAATCACATTCTAAACACCCCTACCAGCACTCTCTCTCTGTCCATCCTTAGAAGCTGTAAAACCTTATGAAAAGCTACTGGATATATGGTAGAAGATAACTGAACCCATCATTCCTGTTTATAGCAACAAAATTGTAAATGTCTAAATAGGAGCTAATTGATTTATGGCTGCATATTGGTTGCATTGGGTGCTATAAACATTGATATATTACTTAAAAGTGATATATTGGTAACTTGCAGGGACAATTCAAGATTTTAGGATAAAAACTGCAATACTTCATATTCATATTGCAAGAGAGGAAGACATACAGACATCATGAAAAAACAAGGGAGGAAAGTGCCCCAAAATATCCAAGATCCTACAATAATAGAATCCATTTAAAGCACAGTAGAGAAAATCTCAGAGAAGGAGTTCAGAGTGTACATAAAATGATCTGTGAATTAAAGAATAACTTAAGTGAACAAATACAGGAAAAAATTGATCACCCCAACAAGAGTTAAAAGAGAAAATATAGGCAACCATTGATCACACCAACAAAGAACTAAGAGAGCAAATACATGTAGCAAAAGAGTACTTCAAGAAAGAGATAGACATTCTAAAAAAATCTTTTAAATGATGGAAACAATATACCAAATAAAAAACACAATAGAAAGCATCACCAACAGACTAGATCACTTGGAAAACAGAACCTCAGACAATGAAGATCAAGTACAAACTTGAAAATAAAGTTGACCACACAGTAAATATGGTAAGAGACCATGAGCAGAACATCCAAGAATTATAGGATAACATGAAAAGACTAAACCTAAATTTTATTGGGATGGAAGGAGGCATAGAGTTTCAAACCAGAGGAAAGTACAGCCTCTTTAATGAAGTAATATCAGAAAATTTCCCAAACATGAAGAATAAATTGGAAATCCAAATGCAAGAGGCTTACAAAACACCAATGTACAAAATTACAGCAGATTCACACCAAGTGAATTATAATGAAAATGCCTAGCATACAGAATAAGGAGAGAATTTAAAAGGCTGCAAGAGAGAGGAATCAGATTGTATATAGGGGGAGAATAATTCAAATCTCAGCAGATTTTTCAACCCAGACCCTCAAAGTCGGGAGATCCTGGAACAATATATACCATGCTCTGAAAGAAATGGATGCTAACCAAGAATCATATACCCAGCAAAACTAAGCTTCAGGTTTGATGATGAAATAAAACCCTTCCATGATAAACAAAAGTTAAATGAATTTGCAGAGAGAAGAATTCACTACAGAACGTTCTTAGCAAATATTCCATGAATAGGAAATGAATAACAACAATGAAAATCTCCAAAGAGAAGAACTACACTAAAGGTAAGGCCAATCAAAGGAGAAACCAAGTCAAGTTAAAAACAAATAATAAATCAAAAAGACTGGGAATACAAATCATATTTAAATAATAACCCTGAATGTGAATGGCCTAAACTCATCAATTACAAGATATATACTGACATATTGGATTTAAAAAAAATAACCAACAATATATTGCATTCAAAGGACTCATCTCACAGGGAAAGACATCCATAGACTGAAGGTGAAGGAGGAAAAGACAAATCACTCACATGGACCACATAAACAAGTAAGGCTTTCCATCCTTATATCAGATAAAGTGGACTTCAAACCAAAGTAAGTAAAAAGCAACAAAGAAGGACATTTCATACTACTCAAGGGAATAATACATCAGCAAGGCATAACAATTGTAAATAGCTATGCCCCAAACAATAGGGCATCTATGTATATCAAACAACCCCTTCACAAATTCAAGAATCAAGTAGACCACAACACAATAATACTGGGTGACTTTAACACACCTCTCTCACCACTAAATAGATCATCCAAACAAAAACTAAGCAAGAAAACTATAGAACTCAATTAGACAATCAATAATTGATACTTAACAGACATATATAGAATATTCCATCTATTAATGAGTGAATACACTTTTTTTCTCAGCAGCACAAAGATTTTAAATAGACCATATGTTATGCCACTAAGCAAGTCTTAGCAAATACAAAAAATAGAGTTACTACCGTGCATTCTATCTGACCATAATGGAATAAAATTAGAAATCAATGATAAAATAAATAATAAAAGATTTTAACACCTGGAGACTAAACAATACAATATGGAATGATGCATAGATAATAGAAGACATCATGGAGGAGATAAAAAAGAAGAAAAAAAACAACTCTAAAATTAGTAGAAGACAGAAAATAATTAAAAATAAAATTAAAAGAATTCAAAAAAAATTGACAAAACAAAAATCTGGTTCTTTGAAAAAATAAATAAAATTAATAAACCCCATAGAAATCCTAATGAAAAGAAGGAGAGAGAAAACTCAAATTACTAAAAGTCAATATGAAAAAGAATATATTATGACATACACTATTGAAACAGAAGACAATCAGAAACTATTTTAAAAATTTATATTCCAATAAAATAGAAAACATCAAAGACAGATTTGACAAAAACATCAAAAATGACAAATCTCTAGAGGCATATGATGTACACAAGCTGAACCAAGAAGACATACATAATTTAAACAGATTAATTTCAAGCAAGGGAATAGAAGATGCCATCAAAAGCCTACCAATAAGAAAAAGCTCAGGACCAGATGGATTTACAGCTGAGTTCTATAACACCTACAAAGAAGAATTAATACAAATACTCCTCAATTTATTCCATGAAATAGAAAAGGAGAACCCTTCCAAACTCATTCTATGAGGCTAGTATCATCCTGATACCAAAACCAAACACAGATACATAAAGGAAAGAAAATTTCAGACCAATATCCCTTATGAAAATTAATGCAAAAATTCTCAATAAAATCTTGTCAAATTGCACACAAAAGCATATTTTAAAAATAATGCACCATGATCAAGTGAGGTTTATTCCAGAGATGCAAGGTTGGTTCAACATATGGAAATCAAAAACATAATCCATCATATCAATAGACTTAAAGACAAGAATCACATGATTATATCAATTGATGTAGAGAAAGCATTTTACAAAATACCGCACCTCTTCATGTTCAAAACACAAGAAAAAGCCGGATGCGGTGGTGCATGCCTGTAATCCCAGCACTTTGGGAGGATGAGACAGGAGAATCATGAGTTCAAAGCCAGCCTCAGCAATGATGAGTCACTTCTGAACTCAATGAGACCTTGTCACCACATAAAACACAAAATAGGGCTAGAGATGTGGCTTGGTGATGGAGTACCCCTGAGTTAAATCTCCAGTACCAAAAAGAAAAAGGAAACAACAACAACAACAACAAGAAACTAGAAAAACTAGTGATAGTAGGAACATTTCTCAACATTTTAAAATCTATCTATGCTAAGCCCAAGGCAAACAGCATCCTAAATGGAGAAAAATTGGAAACACTCCCCCTAAAAACAGGAACAAGACAGAGATGCCTTCTTTCACCACTCTTGTTTAAAAGAGAAATTCCAACCAGAGCAATTAGACAGATGAAAGAAATTAAAGGGATACACATAGGAAAAGAAGAACTCAAACTGTCATTATTCTCCAATGACATGATTCTATACTTAGAGGATCCAAAAAATTCCACCAGAAAACTTCTAGAATTAATAAATGAATTTAACAAAGTAGCACAATATAAAACCAATACTCATAAACCAAATGCATTTCTGTACATCAGTGATGAATCCTCTGAAAGAGAAATTAGGAAAACTACCCCACTCATAATCATTCTTAATATCTTCAAAAAAAAGTATGTGGGAATCAATTTAACAAAAGAGGTGAAAGACCTCTACAATGAAAACTACAGGACACTAAAGAAAAAAATTGAACAAGACCTTAGAAGATGGAAAGGTTTCCCATTCTCTTGGATAGGCAGAATTAATACTGTCAAAATAGTCATACTACCCAAAGCACTATTCAGATTCAATGTGATTCAAATTAAAATCCCAATGTCATTATTTATGGAAATAGAGAAAGGAATCATAAAATTTATTTGAAAAAATAAGAGACTCAAAACAGCAAAGCAATCTTTAACAAGAAGATTGAAGCAGGAGGCATCACAATACCAGGCCTAAAATATGATACAAAACTATAGTAACTAATGGGCATGGTATTGGCACCAAAATACACATGCACACCAATGGTACAGAATTGAAGACACAGAAACAAACACACATAAATACAATTATCTCATACTAGACAAAGGTGTCAAAAACATACATCAGAGAAAAGATAGCCTTTTTAACAAATGGTGCTGGGAAAACTGGAAATCCATATGTAGAAAAATGAAACTAAATTCTTATCTCTCACCATGCACAAAACTCAACTAAAAGTGGACCTAGGACCTAGGAATTAGACCAGAGACTCTAAGCCTAATAGATGAAAAAGTAGGTCCAAATCTTCATCATGTCGAATTAGGCCCCAACTTCCTTAACAAGACTCCTAAAGTGCAAGAAGTAAAACTAAGAATCAATAAATGGGATGGATTCAAACTAAAAAGCTTCTCAGCAAAAGAAATAATCAATGAGGTGAAAAGAGTCTAAATTTGGGAGCAAATTTTTGGCACATGCACATTAGATAGAGCACTAATCTCCAAGATATATAAAGAACTCAAAAATACTTTACACCACAACCCAATCAATAGATGGGCTAAGGAGCTGAATAGACATGTCTCAGAGGAAGAAATACCATTTATCAACAAATATATGAAAAAATGTACAACACCTCTAGTAATTAGGGAAATGAAATCAAAACTACTCTAAGATTTCATCTCATGCCAGTCAAAATAGCAGTTATCCAGAATACAAGTAATAATAAGTGTTGGCGAGGATGTGAAGGAAAAGACACACTCATACATTGCTGGTAGGATTGCAAATTGATGCAGCTAATCTGGAAAACAGCATGGAGATTCCTTAGATAACTTGGAATGAAACCACCATTTGGTGCAGCTATACCACTCCTCCGTCTATACCCAAAGACTTAAAAACAGCCTTTATAGTGACACAGCCACATCGATGTTTATTATAGCACAATTCACTATAGTCAAACTGTGGAACCAACGCAGATGCCCTTCAATAGATGAATGTATAAAGAAACTGTGGTATATATACACACAGTAAAAGAGAATAAAATTATGGCATTTGCAGGTAAATAGATGGAGTTGGATAATATAATGCTAAGCAAAGTAAGCCAATCCCAAAAAATCAAAGGCTGAATGTTGTCTCATTTTTCTAAGTGAAGTGATGACTCATGCTCATGCAATTCATTGTTATTGCCACATTCCCCACTCTCCTGGAATAGCTAGCTTGAAAGAACAATTAAATGGTCCTTTGAAGATGCAGTTATAGTGCCAAATATGTGGCAATACCTTTCATGGCTGGTGAAATGTTTTCCAGAATGTTGCATATGCTTTGAATCAGCTTCCAATATATTCTCACTGTTTTTCCTATAACTAGGAATCATAATCCAGGAATCAAGGAATAGAAATGATTAATGGTGCCAGTAATTATTACCCTTAGTGAACCACTAGCAAAATTTTTGCCTCCTGTTCCTGAAATCTTATGCTCTGCTGGCCTACAAGTCTTAGTTTCAGAGTGGTGAATGCTTCTACCCAGATACAACAATGATACCTTGGAATAGAAAGTTAAGAATTCCCTATGGCTACGTTGGCCAACTATATCTCTGATTCAATAATCTAAGAGGAAAGTTGTGGGGTTTGTGGCAATTATTTCCAATCTACCAAGGAGAAATTGACTATTACTTTACAAAAGAAGTGAAGAAGAGTATGAATGGAGTACAGAAGATGCTTTAGTGTCTCTTGGTTTCACCATGTCTTGATATTAAGGTCAATGGGAAACTACAATAACCCAATCCAGGGAGGATGACAAGTGCCTCGAATTCTTCAGAAATAAAGATATGTATTACCTTCCAGGTAAGAAAGCAAGACCCATTGAGATGCTTGCTGAAGCAGAGAAAAGAAAGAATGCTAATAAAAAAGATAGCTGTAAATACAAGCTATTATCAATGATTTATAGAAATGAGAATTTTAATTTTCATGATTATTTCTATTTTAAGAATGTGCATATATACATATATTAAACAAATATTATTGTTTTCTTGCCTCTCTT
Source organism: Geosciurus inauris (assembly GCA_004024805.1). Taxonomy (NCBI): domain Eukaryota; kingdom Metazoa; phylum Chordata; class Mammalia; order Rodentia; family Sciuridae; genus Geosciurus; species Geosciurus inauris. The sequence continues at coordinate 18,272 of PVHX01020615.1, forward strand.
ATTCCTTTATCATATAACATAATACTGATTGGCTTAACTGTAATACTTAAGTGTTGTTAAATCTACATTTTAGTATTTAAGTTATGTGGTGTTAGAAGAGTAAGTGTCACTTCAAAGAAAAGGAAAGGAAAGAAGGAAGGAAGGAAGGAAGGAAGGAAAGAAAGAAAAAAAAGAAAGAAATCAAAATTACACCTCCTAGTCTGAGGAAGGATTTATTACATACTACATTTTCAGTTGTACACAGGACAGTTAATATCATGCTAGGTGGAATCATGACATTAATACTCTTTTTATTTGGAGATTAATTCATGAAAGGAAATTGTTTTTTGGTGACAAGTTGAAAAGGAGTAGGCTTATGAGGGTTAATGTTGATTGTCAACTCAATTAAATTGAGAGACACCTAGGAAATTATTAAAGAACAATTCTGAGTGTATCTGTGAGGATGCTTTCAGAGATAATTGGAATGTGGAGAAACAACCAGAATATGGGTGACACCATTCAATAAGCTGGGGGTCCAGATGGATAAAAAGCAAGCTTGTGCAAAGCTCAGTTCTTTGGGGGCCGATTCTTTTGCTTTTCACCAACTCCTGTAGACATTAGACTTTAGTTTCTTCAGTCCTTCAAAATGGACTCACCTGATTACTCTTCAGGGAGCCTCAAGGCCATTAGTCTCAGACTGTGAATGCCTCATTTGTTTCTCTTGTTCTGAGGCTTCCAGATTCATGGATTGAGCAGCTACTAGTTTCTTTGGCTCTCTAGTATGGTGGGAGTTTTTATCATAAAAGCCAATCAAATAAATCCCCTTTTACAATTACTTATATATATTCTATCATTTCTATTCCTCTAGAGAACCTCTTAAAATCCAATGTGTTTGAGGCTTCTGTTGTAAATTTTATATTTCATTCTGTGCAGTGCTTTCACCAAAAAAGCATTTTAATCCCTTTGTTAGGCTGAGACTTCCCTGGATTTGTTGTTTTGTTTTAGTTATGATATAGCCATCTGACTTTTCTAATTATTTTCCATAATTATCATATTTCAATACTTTTGCAAAATTACCTTTTAAAAAGCACTTTGAAGTATAAACCTCAATGATACATACCTGAGCATCAATAAAGTAAAAATGATGTTTTGAAATATTTCTGTGTATTAATCCTCATACAAATTTTGTTTCAAAACATGCATGTATTTATCTGACCAGAAATAGATTTAAATCATAATCACACCAACATAGTCAGCTTCTAACTCCCAGAAGAATTATTTAAAACAAATTCAGTTTAGGGAACCACAAAAAGAGTAGTTTGATTAGAACTAAGAACTTATAAAATCAATTATGAATAAAATTGGTAAATGAGACGTATTTTTGTTTTTTCTGCCTCATAAAAGCTTTGAAATAAACAATGAAAGATATTTGACAATATGAAATATCAAATATTCAAAAAAGTATGATATTTAAGGTACTATTTTTGTGTCTATATGCATTTTTGTTAAAGATTATATGTGTGTAATCTATTCTGAAAATATGAATTTTTTATTTTCAACTCCATGAGATACCATGAAAAAGATAGATATAACACTGAGTCAACTGGCTGGTCTTTCATATTCACTTCTTCATACAAAAATTAGATAAGGATGTATTTTTTAAAAATCATGTTTCTTTAATCATTTGTGTATTTTTTATCTAAACTCCTAATTCATCTCTCTGAAGAAAATATATATAAATGAAGAAGAGATTGATCTTATCAAGTGATAAAAAGTAGTTCTTTCAACCTCCAAATAAAATTGAATTATAATATTTTTCACATCTTTCTTATTATCCATGTTACTTAAAGACTAGAAGTTTAAAAGTAGGTAGAAATTTGTATCTATATAATAACACTTTTACTATAATAGTCGTCATTGTTGTAATGTTTGTAAAATCCAGTCAATGATAAATGTCAAAATCATAACTGAACATAGTATGTGCTGTACATGGAGAAATCTATGGTAGAATGCTGAAAAAATATGGCTTTTATTCTCTGGGGAAATTTCTCTAAAGGAAAATGACAAGAATGTACACTAAAAGTCCGATTTCAAAAGAAATTGACAAAAGAGCAGGATATTTTCATTTGTTTCCGGCTTTCTCCAACCAGTGTTTCACTGAGTATGATTAACAGTTCCATTTAAAATTACTGGAAGACTATGAATAAGGAGACGTTATAAGTATGAAAACTTAGAATTATAGGCAAGTGAAAGAAAATAAAATGAAATGGAAAGTTAAGCCAAGGTAATTAGTGTTTAAAAGTTTGTGTTTCAAGAAATATAAATACATTTAATATTCACAATTAAGAGTCTATTATAGATATTGTTATTCCATTTTTGAAATAAACACAAAAGATTAAAAAAGTGAAGTAATCCTGGACAGGTGCACAATTTATAAAATGAACACTAAGTGCTGACTTTATTCTCTTGTTCTCCTTAGTGCTCACACTTGCATAAATAAAGTGGAGAGTGTTGTAGAGTATGTATTTGATAAACTAGTATTTGGCTTTGACCCTAAATTCAGCTGAGAAAATGTATAGGAAAAATGTGTAAGAAACTAAGATTTGGGAATACTGGTCAAAGGTCTCTGCATTTGTTGAATTTGTAAACTAAGTTAAATTGTGACTGAGCAAGGAATAATGTATGGGAGTTCAACTGAGGTTAAAAAGGACCATCTGGGGCACCATCAGGGGAGCTGAAAGGCACAATTCCTCTGAGAATTGTGGAGGAAAGGCACAATTCCTCTGTTAGTAGGAACTTTTGTTTGTATAGTTAATAGAAAAACAGAACTTTGTAGAAATGTGTTGGGAGAAGTACAAAGAAGTCACACTGGAATTGCAAAATTACAGAAGTCCAAGACACTGTTCCAGGCTCCTATCATCTGTAGGTCATCTTCTTCTTGGTGAATTGTCATCATTGCATATATGTGTTACAACAGATTTTGCACATTGTGCTGAACAAGGATTTAAATAAAGGTAACTTCTCTCCCTCTTCATCAGTCATTTGGAAGATCAGATGTTTGCAAAATATAGTGTAAAAATATATCTTATGGAAAGCAGACTTTTTAATTTGTCATATATATATATATATATATGACAGTAGAATATATTTTGACATATACACAGGAGTATAACTTCCCATTTTTGTGGTTGTACATGATGTGGAGTTAAACTAGTTCTGTATTTATATATGAACATAGGAAAGTTATGTCCAATTCATTCCACTGTCTTTCATTTATTCTTTTCATTCCCATCCACCCTCCCTTCTCTCCACTTTACCCCATCCAATCCAGTGAACCTCCCCTTCTTTGAGCCCCCACCTGCACCCATTGGGAGTCAGCAACTGCATACCAGAGAGAATATTAGGCCTTTGGTGTTTGGGGATTGCCTTACTTAGCATGATAGTGTGCCGTTCAATCCATTTACTGGCAAATGCCATAGTTTTATTCTACTTTATTGTTGAGTAATATTCCATTGCATACATGTATCATTTTCTTTATCCATTCATCTCTTGAAGGGTGCCTAGGTTGGTTCCATTGCTTAGCTATTGCAATTGTGCTGCTATGAACATTGATGTGGCCACATCACTGTAGTATGCTGATTTTAAGTCCTTTGGATATAAACTGGGGAGTGGGATAACTGGATCAAATGTTGTTTCTATTCCAAGTTGTCTGAGAAATGACCATATTGCTTTCCAGAGTGGTTGCACCAATTTGCAGTCATACTAGCAATGTATGAGTGGTACAATTTTTCCCACATCCTCACCAACATTTATTGTTACTTGTATTCTTTATTATTATTATTATTTTATTTTATTTTTAAAATTTTCTTTATTTATTTATTGTACTTAGGTATACGTGATAGCAGAATGCATATTAATTCATTGTACACAGATGGAGCACAACTTTTTATTTCTCTGGTTGTATGTGATGTAGAATCACAACATATATGCAGTCATACATGAAGCTAGGGCTATGATGTCCATCTTATTCCACTATCTTTACTGTCCCCATGCCCCAAGCCCCCTCCCACCCCTGTGACCAAAGTTTCTCCATTCTTCCCATGTCCTTCCCACAATTATGGATCAGCATCCACTCATCAGAGAGAACATTTGGCATTTGTTTTTTTTGAGATTGGCTTACTTCACTTAGCATGATATTCTTAATAATTGCCATTCTGACTGGAGTTAGATAAAATCTCAGTGCAGTTTTGATTTGTATTTTTCTAATTGTTAAACATTTTTCATATATTAGTTGACTGGCCATATTTCTTTTTCTATGAAGTGTCTGTTCATTTCCTTTGCCCACTTATTGACTGGGTTATTTGATTGTTTGTTTTGGTGTTAAATTGTTTGAGTTATTTATACATAATTGACAGTGATTGTATTAGTAAGAATCCTCTAGAGGAACAGAATCCATAGGAAGTATAATTATAAAAAGGGAATTATTAGTTTGGTTTGCATGACCAGAAGCTAGATCCACAATGGCTGTATTCAAGCTGAAGAGCTGGAAGAATCAGTAACTATGCAGTCCAAGAAGCTGAAGCCTCAGAGAAAGAGGGATCAGTGGTTTTATCCTAGTCTGTGACCAAAGGATTCTAGAAACTCCCTGGAGAATCACTGGCAGAGTCCACTACAGAAGAGTGAAGAAGCAAGAGTCCTATATTCTCAAATGATCACAGCATTTACAGGAGACACAAATATCTTCACATCCTTTGCCTACTCAGAGATGTTTATCCACATACCTCTTCCCCAAATCTTCTTGTTGTCAATTCTTCAATTATGTTTTCTCCAGATCCCTGACCAGCTAGCCAAACCATTGGCTATGACCCATGAATTGGTATACAGTCACACAACTGGCCATTTTTTACTTCCAGGCAAAATGCACAACCAGATGCACTGCCAAAGTTCTGCCCATTGTGAAGATTTTTCTTCACCACTATCCTTCAGGGTTGTTCCAGAAAGGGGTAGCAGTGTTGCAGCTGTCCACTTCCAGTAGTACCTGCATATCATGCAGAACCATCAATGAACCAGGCCCTAGTCTTATCTACCTCTGTTAATTAATCATAGGTACACCCCATGAAGCCATAGGTTTATGCTGAGGGACAGAAAGTACTTCAGCAGAAGTAGAAGCCATGGGCAATTGGGCTACTTCTTCATGCAATCTACTTGTGCCTTCAGGTCCCGTTCATGCCCAATCATGCATATACTACTTTCACTTGATCATAGAGCACTGCTGTGCATGTCCAAGTTTATGGTTTTGTGGGTCAGATAACACCCAGTTTATAATGAGCAGCTCAGATCACATAGTAACCTAGTGGCCCATGGTCAAGGGTTCAGTTTCCACTAAGGCCCCGTAGCAGAAAAAAAGCTGTTTCTCAAAGGGAGAGTAGTTGTTTGCAGATAATGGCAGGGCCTTTCTCCAAAATCCCAATGGCCTCCTCTGTGATTCACCAATGAGGGCCTTCCAAAAGTTCCAACCAGTGTTCTTATCTGCCACTGACATTTCAAGAACCATTGGGTCTGCCAGGTCACATGGCCCAAGTGATAGAGCAGCCTGCATAGCAGCCTGGACCAGTTGTAGCAGCCTGGTCTCCTCTTCTGGACCTCACTCAAAACAAGAAGCTTTTCTAGTCATTTGGTAGATGAGCCAATGTAACAAAACCAAGTGAAGAATGTGCTTCCTCCAAATTCCAAAAATAGGCCCACTAGACATTGTACTTATTTCTTATTTGTAGGAGGGGCAAGATGCAACTTATACCTCACCTTAGAAGGACTATCTTGGCAGGCCTCATACCACTGGACTCCTAGCAACTTTACTGAAGTTGAAGGCCCTTGAATTTTAGTGGGATTTATTTCTCATTCTCTGATGCAAAAATGCCCCACTAGCAAGTTAAAAATGGTTGCTACCTCCTGCTCAGTTGGTCCAATCAACATAATGTCATCAATATAAGGGACCAATCTAATACCTTGTGGAAGAGAAAGATGATCAGGGTCTCTGCAAACTAAACAGTGACACAGTGCTGAAGAATTGACATACCCCTGAGGAGGGACAGTGAAGGTATATTGCTGGCCTTGCCAGCTGAAAGCAAATTGTTTCTGGTGGTTCTTATGCACTGGGATGGAGAAAAAAGCATTTTTCCAAATCAATAGCTGCAACCAGGTACCAGTATTAATTTACTCAAGCAAAGAAACCACATCTGGTACAGCAGCTGAAATTGGAGTCATCACCTGATTAAGCTTATGATAATCAACTGTCATTCTCCAAGACCTATTTATCTTCTGCACAGGCCAGATAGAAGAGTTAAATGTGGGTGTTTGGAAATCACCACCCCTGCATCCTTCAAGTCCTTGATGGTCACACTAATCTCTGCAATCCCTCCAGGGAAGTAGTATTGCTTTTTATTTTCCCAAGTATAGGCAACTCCAGAGGCTTCTATTTAGCTTTTCCCACCATAATATCCCTCACTTCACAGGTTAGAGTACCAATGTAAAAGTTTTGCCAAGTGCTAAATATATCTATCTGGATTATACATTTCCAGACCGTGGAAATAACCACAGAATGAGTTTGGGGGCCCACTGGACATATACTGTGGGTCATACCTGGGCCAAAATTTTATTGATTACCTGACCTCCATAAACCCCTACTTTTACTGAAGGGCTACAATGATGTTTTTGGTCTCCTGGAATAAATGTCAATACAGAGCCTGTGTCTAATAGTCATTGAAAGTTCTGATCATTACCTTTTCCCCAATGCAGTTACCCTGATAAAAGGTCTTAGGTCCCTTTGGGGAAGAATGGAAAAAAGATTAACAGTAAATATTTTTGGTACTGTACCACAGGGTCCTTCCTCAAGAGGACCTGACCTCCCCTTCATTCAAGGGGTTCCAAATCTGTAAATTAACTCAAATCTAGGAAGTGATTGAGGGGCCATGATTCTATGCTATTATGATCTGGGGAAAGCTTTTGTACATTTGCCCTGGAATTTTTCTGCTTATATAATTCAAGTAAGAATTTGGTGGGTTTCCCATTTATTTGGCCTCTAGAAACACTATGATTAATTAGCCAATGCCAGAGATCTATATAAGTCAGAAAATTATGTTTATTTCCTCCCCTTTGCTGTCCATTATGGTAATTATGACCACTCTGTCTTTGATGATTTGGACTGCCACTTGGCTTTTTCCTCCCTGAGATCCAATCATCCCCATCTCATTTAAGTCTTCCAATTCATTGACTGGAGCTCCCAGTAAGGTCTGGCATGAAAAGTACAACCATGACAGAGCTCTTCAAAGGATACTGGTGCTCCCCTCATAAATATGTTTCTTATAGTTTTGGTGAAGCGCCACATCTTCTGGACCCTCTAAGTATTGAGCAGAAGGTCATACATGACAGATCCACTCTAGCATTCCAATATCTCTGAGCCTCTGAATTCCCTCATCAACAGTAAACCAAGAGATGTCAGACATTTACAGCTCATTTATAGTAGACCATCTTTAGACTCATACTTCAGCCAACCAGCCAAACACATTATTAGTACACTTTTTAACATTGTGATATATTACATTACATCCAGAATCTTTGCTTAATGGGCCAATATTAATAAATTCAGCCTAATGTAAGTTCCTTCTGCTTTTATCCCACATCCTTAAAACCTTTGCCACACACATTTCCCAAACCTCACTTGTATAAATTAGAAATCTCAAGAAATTCCTTTAAAGTGTAGCGTAGCTCCTTAGGAGCTTGCATAGATTTGGATCTGGTTATAGGCCAGGAGGTAAAGTGGGTGGGTCCTGAGGAGTATCAACACTTTTATGCTGAGCAACTGAATTACAGAATGTTTTACTGTTTCCATAAGCAAAGCAGAATTAGTTCCCTCCAGGGAGGGTGGAGAAGCCAATGCCAGAGAGTGGAGGTAGAGATGCCTCCACTCAAGAAGGGGACTCAACAACTTCTGGCAAAATAAACTTATCAGAATATGGTAGTTCAATGACCCCAGACCCTTCAGGATCCTCTCATACATCACCATCCCAATTTGCAGGATCCCATTCTTTTCCAAGCAACACCCTCACTTTAACTGCAGACACGTTCCAAGGCTGAGTTAAACTTTTGTCTTAATTCAACCAACTGCATGATGAGGGTTTGTGTTTGGTTTTCAGCAACCTCAGTCCTATAACTGCAAGAGAGAAGAGTCTCCTTCAGAACACACTTAGCACCTTTCAGGTCAGTTATGTGTGACTGTAGCTGAGAAATTGGATTTTTGAGATCATCATTCTCCTTTGGTACTTTCTCCAATAAAGCCAGAAGCAACCAATATGATTATATTTCTTAGTTTCCCAGAACTTTTCAAAGTTATAATGCATAGAGTCACTAAATGCCTTGCTTCTTACAAGTGGTGAATTGAAAACATCAAATGAATTTACTTTACAAATCTCTTTAAACAGTTCACACCATATATTATCAGTGCTCTCCATAGTACCAGTAGGAGAGACTTTAGTGACTTTAGGACTAAACAATTTAGGTAGCCAATTCCAGAACCCACAAAACCAACTAATGACATTTATCCTTACAATTTCGTTTCTCCAGAACCACTCTTGGTACCAATTTCTGTATTAGTCAGAGTTCTCTAGAGAAATAGAATCAACAGGAAGTATAGTTATAAAAAGGGAATTATTAAATTGGCTTGCACAACCAGAAGGTGGATAGCCCATAATGGCCACTTGCAGGCTAGAGAGTGGAAGAACCAATACAACTGTGTAGTTCAAAAGGCTAATGATGAACCCACCCTAATTCTATCTTAAGATTGAAAACCATTTTGACAAGAAATCATAAAGGTTTATTTTTTGTTTTACTTGCTTGGACCATGTTTGGCTTTGATTAGGTAACTGCCCTTCTTAAAATATCTGTGGTGCCCCCATGCTGAGTTTACTCCCTTATATAAAAATGTTAAGCCATATAAATCATTGATTTGCTATCTGCTTCTGTGTTGCATTTGCCAGAATGCTGTCAGTTATAAATTCCGAAGATACCTACCTTTATAATTCTCTATGTTATAAAAACCTCCCTGCTCCTGGACAAGGCTGCTGCCCTCACTGTTTGAAGGGGACAGTCTCTGTATAATTTGTGTGCACAATATGAGCTTGCTTAATTTGATTTAAAATTGGAGTCAGTGGTCCTTTCTTTGCCTCTTGAGTTCAACAGCAAAAGCCTCAGAGCAAGAGGGATTAATGGTTCTACCCTAGTCCATTACTGAAGGCTTCTGGAAACTCCCTGGAGCATCACTGACAGTTCGCTTTGGAAGAATGAAGGAGTAGGAGTTCATTATGCTCAGACATTTGCAGCATCAATCTCTGCTTCCTTGTTATTCTAAGTTCTATTCCACTCAAGCCATTATCCTATTGAATGGTGCTGCCCAGGCTTACAGAATGTCTCCATTTCGGTTGGCTACCTCACATGCCAATCATTCCTAGACCTATTCTCATTGACACACCCATAAGTCTCTTAATCATAAGCATCTGTTAGTCTAATCAAGTTGAAAATTCAAATTGACCATTATATTAACACTCTATCTGAAGTGTAGTTGTCAAAAATTTTCTTTCATTCTGTATGCTCTTTTTTTGTAATTTTATTTTTTAATTTGTTTGAATTAGTTATACTTGACAGTAGAATAAATTTTGACACATTGTACACAAAGAAGGCACACTTCTTCTTCCTCTGGTTGAACATGGTGGAGAGTCACACTGGTAGTGTAATCATACATGTATATAGGGTAATAAAATACCCATCTCACTCCACTGTCCTTCTCTTCCTCCTCTCACTCCCTTCTGCACAATCCAAAGCTCCCTTGTTCTTCTCCACCCACTCCAATGATGGATCAGCATCCACTTATCAGAGAAAACATTTAGCCTTTGGTTTTTGGGGTTTGGCTTATTTTACTTCACATGATATTCTCCAGCTCCATCTATTTACCTGCTAATGCTATAATTTCATTTTTCTTTAAGGATGAGTAATATACCATTGTATATATGTATATACACATTTTATTTATCAATTATTTTTTGAAGGGCATCTAGGTTGGTCCCATAGTTTAGCTATAGTGAATGGAGCTGCTATAAACATTGATATTGCTGCGTAATGGTAATATTCTGATTTTAAATCTTTTAGTTATACCAACAAGGAGTAAGATAACTGGGTCAAATAGTGGTTCCATTTTGAGTTTTCTGAGGGATATCAATACTGTCTCCCATAGTGGTCCAGTTCGCATTCCCACCAGCAATGAGTGAGTAGTACCCTTTTCCCCACAACCTCATCAACACTTATTGTTACTTGTATTCTTGATAATTGCCATTCTGACTAGAGTGAGATAAAATCTTAAAGTAGTTCTGATTTGTATTTCTCTGATCACTAGAGATGATGAATATTTTTTCATATGCTTATTGATAGATTGTATTTCTTCTTCTGCAAAGTGTCTGTTCACTTTCTTAGCCTATTCATTGACTTGAGTTATTTGTTTATTTTTTTGTTTTGGTGTTTAATTTTTTGAATTCTTTATATATCCTGGAGATTAATGCTCTATCTGAAGTGTAGGTGTCAAAAATTTTCTTCCATTCTGTATGCTCTCTCTTTATGTTCTTAATTGTTTTCTGTGAACAAGCTCTTTTGCTTGATAACATCCCATTTATTGATTCTTGATTTTACTTCTTGTTCTTTAGGAGTCTTATATAGAGGAATTCACTTCCTAAGCTGACAATATGGAGAACTGGGACTACTTTTTTTTCTTAGTAGGCACAAGTCTGTGGTCTAATGGCTCGGTCCTTGTTCCACATTGAGTTGACCTTTGTGCAGGTTGAGAGATAGGAGTCTAATTTCATTATACATGGATTTCCGGGTTTCCTAGCATTATTTGTTGAAGATAATATCTTTTCTCCAATGTATTTTATGGTATCTTTTTCAAATATGAGATAACTATATTCATGTGGGTTTGTCTCTGTTTTGTATTCCTTACCATTGGTTTTCATGTCTGTTTTGGTGCCCATATTATGCAGGGTTTTTTTTTATTTTTATGTTGTTGTTACTATAGTTCTGTAGCATAATTTAAGGTCTCATGTTATGATACCACCTGCTTCAATTTTCTTGCCAAAGATTGCTTTGGGGCCTCTTATTTTTCCAAATGTATTTGATGACTGTTTTTTCTATTTCTATGAAGAACATCATTGGAACCTTAATAGGAATTGCATTGTATCTGTATAGCCCTTTTGATAGTAAGGCCATTTTGACAGTATTAATTCTGCATATCCAAGAACATGGGAGATATTTCCATCTTCTAAAGTCTTCTTCAATTTTATTTTTATAGTTCTGTAACATTCATTGTAAATGTCTTTTAGTTTTTTTAGATTGATTCCCCAAATTTTTGAGGGTATTGTGAATGTGATAATTTTCATAAATTTGTCTTCCAGTTGATTCATCTCTGATGTATAGGAACATGATTGATTTATGAGTGTTAATTTTATATCCTACTAATTTTCTGAATTCATTTATCAATTCTAGAAGTTTTCTTGTGGAGTTTTTTAGGTCTTCTAAATATAGAATTATATCATTAGCAAATAGAGATAGTTTGAGACTCTCTTTTTCTATCCATATCACTTTAATTTCTTTTTTCTGTGTAATGGCTTTGGGTAGTTTCTAAGACTATGTTGAATAGAGGTGGTGAACAAGGGCATCCCTGGTATATTCCAGTTTTTATAGGAAATGCTTTCAATTTTTCTCCCTTTAGAATGATGTTGACCTTGGGTTTAGCATACATAGCTAGTACAATATTCAGGTATATTCCCACTATCCCTAGTTTTTCATTTTTGAACATGAATGAATGCTGTATTTTGTCAAATGCTTTTTCTACATCTATTGAGATAATTATGTGATTCTTGTCTTTAAATGTATTGATGTGATGTATTACATTTCTTGATTTATATATGCTAAACCAACCTTGCACCCTTCTTGATCATGGTGCACTATCTTTTTATTATGTTTATGTATGTGAATTTCAGTATTTTATTAAGAATTTTTGCATCTAAGTTCATCAGGAATATTGATCTAAAGTTTCCTTTACTTGATGTGTCTTTGTCTGGTTTTAGTGTCAGGTTGCTTCTGGCTTCATAGAATGAGTTTGGAAGGTTTCACTTCTTTCTGTTTCATGGAATAATTTGAGGAGAATTGGTGTTAGTTCTTTTTTGAAGATCTGGTAAAACTCAGCTGAGAATTCATCTGATCTTGGACTTTTCTTTCTTGGTAGGCTTTTGATGGTCTCTTCTATTTCATTGCTTGAAATTTATCTGTTTAAATTAAATTTTCTATGTCTTCCTGGTTCAATTCTGATAGATTACATGTCTAGAGAAATTTGTCAATGTTTTCAAAATTTTCTGTTTTACTTGAGTATTAATTTTCAAAATAGGTTCTGTTTATCATCTGTATTTCAGCAATGTCCAGATATTTCCATTTTTCTCAAAAATTTTGTAATTTTAGTTTTCTCTCCCTTTAATTTGGCTAAAATTTATCAATTTTATTTATTTTTTCAAAGAATAAACTTTTTGTTTTGTTGATTCTTTTTGTTTTAATTTCATTGATTTCAGCTCTGTTTTTTAATTATTTCCTGTGTTCTACTGCTTTTAGTGTTGATTTGTTCTTCATTTTCTAGGGCTTTGAGATGTAATATTAGGTTATTTATTTGTTGATTTTCTATTATTTTAATAAATGAGCTCAATGCAATGAACTTTCCTTGTAAAGCTGCCTTCACAGTGTTCTAGAGATTTTGATATGTTGTATAGTTATTCTCATTTATCTCTGATAATTTTTTTTTATTTAATCCCTGATTTATTCTGCTTTCCATTGGTCATTCAATACCACATTTTTTCAGTCTCCAGAAGTTAGAGTAGCTTCTTTTTTTATTTCATCATTGATTTCTTTTTTTTTTTTATTTTTTATTTTTCTCAAAAGTTGAATTTTAATACATAACAGAAAAAAAACAAATTTTCAGAAGCTGTACACACTATTCACTGAAAACATTTGTTGAGGCAAATACAAAAAAAATTGTTACAATCATAATTTTTCTAACTTTGCACAAAATTATAAGCAGATTACATTCTTCATATTAAACATCTTTATATGCACTTTCAATGAACAGTATATATATATATATATATATATATATATATATATATATATATTTATATATATTTTTTATTAACTATCTTT